>PITA01004312.1:0-125329 GCA_004023965.1 Spilogale gracilis
AAAAAAAAAAAAATTCTAAACTGTCTATATTTCAGGTAAGATAGATAGCCTGCCAGAAATTTCCTTACCCACTAAATCAAGGAAGTAACCATATCTGATAGATATTAGAACATTTCTTATTGTTTTATACTATTCCTGGATACCCTCATGAATAAAACTCTGAAAATGTATGATGCTGCTAAGGGTCTACTCTTGTATTTGCTAAGTTACTCAAGGTAGAATATCCAAACCTTGAATGATTCAGTAAGATGTCTTTCCTGAAACTAGTCACTTTCCATAGTTGTATTTCAACAAAGAAAAATCATTCATCTACAAGACAGGGAGTTTTGGACAAGTATCCAAGAGAAATCCACCTTTCTCATAGAGAGAAAAGACTGTTAGGGAAGACTGAAAAACAGCTTATATAGGCTATAATACACAGACACAAATCAAAAAAATGAGGACACAGGAAGGAAGCCAATACAAAAAAATAGAGCGAGGAATTTGCCACTGTCATTCATTTGCTTGATTGTTATTCACATATAAATATATAAATATACGTGATGATGCTAGAAAGCAGCAAGACTGCATGAATCAATTATATCACATTTACTGCCCGAACACTATGTACTGGTAGCACACTCAAAAATTCTTCTTCTATCAATGATGCTATTGATTTGTGTAGCTTTGCAGCAATTTCCTAAAAGAAAAAAATAGCTAGGAAAAGGATTGCATACAGACCAGCTTCCTGTTGTTTTGTGCTTTAGATTAATTCACCTTAGCCTTCTCTGAAGCAGTGTTAAACCCATAAACAGGGCTCAGTGTGTATCTGCCAATACACATTAAATACATAGTCTACTTTGATAAAGAAAACCACATCTACCTTATAAGAAAATAATGTGAAAAAAGTAATGATTTTAAAGTATATTCAGTGATACACACTGATTGTTACCTTATCTAACTCCAAAAAACTTTTGCATTGGTCAGGAGGAAACAAAAAATTAAATACAAAATATGGTGATCTGTCATTTCATTGGAAAAACACACTCAGCCCTTCCCAGAACTATCTACACATTTCAATTAATAATAAGAGAAGGAAAGAGGAAAAGAAGGGATTTTGGCAATATGAGTGCTATCTAGCCCAATCAAAAGGATGATTCCACTGTCTAGCACAAAGGGAGAGTCTTTTTCATCTGAAGATTTATTTGAAGTCATTGAACTCAGTGGGTGGAAGACCATGGCCAAAACCAGGTTCAATAAGAGACAATGACCTGATCATCTTTCCTTTAAACATCATTCAATTGCCAGGTAATCCAAACAGTAAGAAACAGAACTAAAAATTAGCTATGACATTTGGGCTAGGAAAAGAGCCAATTTAGGAACTTTAGGTACCAATCTGTTTTTTTAAAGCATTTGGCCATCTATACTTCCAAATTACTGAAAGTCAACCCTTGACCTTAGATTACTGTATTAGAAATTACTTTTTCAACATTTTAACTTTGTGAAATGTAGATTAATTGTTTCACTCAGTTTTATTTCATTTTCAACTTTGCAGTAGGAAAAACTCTAGCTTAGTCAAAGATATATTCTGAGTGGGCAGGAAGAGGAAAATCTGAAAGGTCAAGAATATATAGCTTCATCTCTGTGTGGCTGTCATCATAGAGTCTCTGAGCCAAGTCGTGAAAAATATGTGTCAACCCCAAAGTCTTTGGAAAGATGGTTTCTTTCCTTTCATTTTCTTCCTCAATTCCATACTTAGAAGAATTAGATGACATCATGTATATTAATCCAAATTTGTCTTTCTGTCTTCTTTCTCTCTTCTGCTCTCTCCAAATTCCAGCTCTCTGGTTATCAACCTGAAATTACTTTCCTTATTTTCTATCCTGAAAAAAGAAAATTTTCATCTATCCAGAGGGAGTTTTTGTTCTTATTTTTGTTTTTTGTGTTTTTTTCCCCCATTATCCATACTAAGGAAATCAGAACAGAGATTGGGTGAGAAGATAGGATGCCTGGCTTTCTTTTTTGTCCCTTGACTTGGGAGAGGAGAACGGTCAATTCCAAAGACACTTCCAAGTAGATACCAAGAACACTGGGGAAAGGAGGCCTAGCAGAGGCCATGCCAATAGGGCTGAGGAAGGTAACTATATAATACATCAGAAGAAATAATACTGGTTACCAATAGGTAGTGAAATTCAAGGGTTTCATAAATTGCCAAATCTCCCAATGTGAGAAATTAGAAGTGTTAATGGGTTGGAGGCCTTAGCAAAAAGTAATAAAGATAACATTTTCAGAATAATCCCGTACTCCTAAAGTACAAAACTAATGAAAGTTCAGTGTTTATAAACAAACAACCTTATCTTTTCCATTGGTTATTATGCAAAGATTAATAACCTCCCAAGAAAGGGACATTGCTAACTCCTTTTTTGGAACTTTTTAATATAAATACATCATAAGACGTCATTCTGTAGCTTTCACAATATCTGATACATAAATGTGCACCATAAATGTTAAAGGAAAAGAGAAAAGAAGAGGGAAGAAAGAAAAGAAAGATGGAAGAAAGGAATGAAGGAGGGAAGGAAGACATAAAAGTGGCAAAAAAATATGGAATGCAGTAATGAAGGAAACAAGTAAGGAAAGAAAGGAAGGAGGAGTGGAGGAGAAGAAAGAAGAAATAAATGTTTCTATTTCTTAATATTTAGCCACTGGATCAGTGATATCTGTTACCCTTTTCATTCTTATACTGAAGAAATCCTAGGTCTTCTAGAGAAAGACACAAAATATATAGACTATTGCCTCTTTAAGTTCATGTTTTCTGATACTACCTGAGCACTACCCATTTTTTATTTGCCTATGGTCTATATTGCCTCCCATTTCCTCCAATATCTATTTCATACTTTGTCTTCTTTCCAGCCCACTCTTAGCTTACAACAGAAATGTAAGGAAACTGAAACTGTAAAGTGAATTTTCAATGTTCTTCCCTCATATGTATAAATTAATTTACATCCACATCAGTGCCTAACTTATAGGTCTAGAAGTTGGACAGTTTCTTCTTCTAACCAAACTTAACTTTTCTTCATATTTTCTTGATCCTGTCTTGCCATGTTCTGGAATATTTACTTCTTTTGTCCTCCACCTCCTTCACATACCTTTATTCACCCCCTTTCTACTGTTTTCTTCTCAATTCTGAAAACATACTGAAGTGCTCTTTGTCCTAAAAAGCATAATCTCCTCTAAGACCCCATGACATTCTACTATGTGTCCAGTCACTTTTCTTCCTTCCTTAACAAATATCTTTTTAAAACATGGCTCTACTTTTTCTTTTCCAAGTCACTAATGACTTTTAAGTTGCCTCCATAATTTGATTTTGCAGTTGTCATGTATAATAAGCTTTATTTTTATAAACTACCATCTTACTAGCATTCTCTGTTGCATCTTGACACTGATAATAATAATCTCCCTTTTTAAAAATGCTCCAACCATTTATTCCTAATGGAATGCACATTCTTGTTTCTCTTAATAATTTGATGCCTATGCCTTCTTTCCCTCCTTTCATAGATCCTCATCCTATGCCTGTGACTTCAACATCTGTGTCCCCAGTATTCTGTCATCAGCCTGGTGTTCCACATGGGTGGAATTAAAGGTCATTCCACTTATCTGCTAATGGTTTCGAAATGTATGTCACCAGTCTAGACCTTTCCCATCTATCCTCTTTGGAAACGTCCTCAAAATGAATTTCGAGGGCCCTCAGACTCAACACATCCCAAACTACTGACCATCTTTATCAGCTAGGATCCCTATATGAAACTGTTGATGTACTTGAAATAGGATAATTTAATGAAAGTTCATTACAGAGACACTGTTTACAAATATGCAGGTATAGGAGAACCAACAAAGGTAGTCGAGTAACATACAACAAAAGGAATGAGGAAAGGAAAAATTAATGAAATAATGAACCTGAGAGTAGAAAACCTGTATAATGATGAAACAGTTATGTCTATTCAGGTCCACACCGATCTAACCGTATGGGAGAGAAGAAGGATAGGGAGTATATCTGGAGGAGTAAACAGATGATATGCAACACAATATATCCCTTTGTCTTCTTATCATCCACTCTTATACTTTGTTGGATGAAATATGAAATAATAAGGCAGGGGATTCAAGAAGTCCCACCAGTTAATGTGTAACTGCAGAGAGTCATCAATTTGGTCATAAGCAGGACTGTTATGTGAATTCTAGAACATTACATACAGCTGACATTTTTTATATATAAAGTTCTGGATGAAGAAGGGATAAAATAAACACTTAAATAACAACAAAAAAAGCACACCTGTTATGATTCATGATTCTGTTACTTTTTCATGGTGACAAATTTGGTAATCCTAACTTCTTTGTCCCACACGTTTCACATACTCCTTACCTCCTGCCTTACTTTCACTTTGGCTGTACAAGAGTCTTTACCTTGTAGAGTGATCCAAACCTTTATCTCTACAGAACTGGTATTCCTGGTGGTGTTACTGTTTTTGGTTACCACTATTGTACAGTAACTATAATTTTGGGACAAGAGAGTATTAAAACACCCCCAGTGAGTCTCTCTAATTCCAAAAATAATCTTCTTTTCACTTGCTGTTCTTCAGCAAACCAATATGCTCCTAGTTATTACAATCAATCACCCTGAAAGTCTGATTCTTGTCATGAAGAGTTCAAAATAGTCAGAGTGAAGCCTTACGTTCTAATTTGTTAGAACCAAGACTGGTTTTCCAAGTAGAGGTAGTCCTACCTTGGGGACTAAGACAACCAATCCATAATTGAAAGTCATGAAAATGGGAAGCAAAAATTCTAGTGGATTATAAAGTATAATGTGAGAGATGGCTGTTTCCACCTCTATAACTTGTTGGCATACCTGCATATGCTCTCTGCAGGTGAAATAGCACTATATATTAGTTACTTGTTGAAGGTATATATCACAAACTACATAATAGTTCTCTGACTTCTCAGAATATTTGCATCTTGGCTTTCTCCAAAACTGAGTCTTAACAGTTTCTTTCATTATTCTACCATGCCAACTACTTCTACATGACAGGGAATATAGTAAGATAAGTAAAATCTTTGGTACATTGCCACATTTTATATAATCATGCACAACCTCTACTAAAGGCAGTATACATAAGATACCATCTCACTGATAAATCACTCTGAGTATAGGAAAGGTGGTGCTAGCAGGAGTGCTGGAGGTAGGGAAGACATATCCACATTAAGAAACATGTGTGTATCTCTGTGAGAGCAAAGCTCTATACCCTACATCATGGAAAGTGTTCAATGTAGTAAACCTTCCAAAAGGCAGCTTACTGATCCTGCTAGAAGATGTTGGTCTCTATTGTTGGCAGTTTAGGCACTCAACGTTGGTACTGTTATTCAAACGATATTGCCAAATCCACACGTAGTCTCCATTCCCGATGCCTTGATCAACCCATACCCATGACCAATGAGTAAAGATAAAGGACGCTAAGGTGTACCAGGGTACCAGGAGAAAAGAGCCTCATTACTAACAGCAACAACTTGATCATTGAAACAACCTATACTAGGATCCTTCCCTTACTTGTTTTACCAACTCCCTTACCAATGCTGCTTAAAATCACATACAGAGCACTACTAGTAAAACACTGGAATGAACTCTCAAAGGTACATGTAAGGCATTATTTGGGGATAACACTTTGTTTATTTGGAAACTATAACGTGCAATATGGACTTTGACGCAGCTATTATATGGTGTTGTGTTGATGATGGTTACAATATATTGGTTTGGAAACCAACACGTAGAAGTAGAAATGGCCTCCCTCTTTGGGGGCCCACTTGGGGAAATTGTGTTTTCTGGGTGAAGTAATACTTTTAGCTCTGGAAGCAGTAAGAACTTCACAAAACCTAAATCTACAGATGCCCCCTTATTCT
This sequence comes from Spilogale gracilis, assembly GCA_004023965.1. Taxonomy (NCBI): domain Eukaryota; kingdom Metazoa; phylum Chordata; class Mammalia; order Carnivora; family Mephitidae; genus Spilogale; species Spilogale gracilis. The sequence continues at coordinate 5,926 of PITA01004312.1, forward strand.
ATAGGCCCACATATCATCAAGCAAAAAAGGAAATCATTATATTTTTAGAGGTAATTGTCTCTGATTATCATAAGAAGATAAGGCTGTTTCTACATAATGGGGTAGGGAGGAAAGTGTTATAATTAAGGGAACTCCATGGGGCTTCTCTTACCACTTGAATTTTTTATAATAACTAAGAATAGGCAATTACAGCAAGCACAGCCTGACAAGGACACAGTAAAAAAGACTTAAATCCCTTAACAGTGAAGATCTTCATCACTCCAGTAGGAAAAACAAAACAAAACAAAACAAAAAACCCTCAGACCTACAGAAGTACTGCCTGAGAGTAGGGATATCTAGAAGGAGTAATAGAGAAGGGATATAAGAAATTCAAATATGGCCTTGGAACCAACTACAGTAGCAGGACCAGGAATGTGGCTTATCCCATTGTACTCTCTGTTTTGAGACTTAAAAAAAAAAAAAAAAAAAAGTGACTTTCTTGAAAAATCAATGAAAAAAGGAGAAAGTTAACATGGAAACAAGCAGATCAAATTCTAAGGGGTGGACTATTGCAGACATTGTCAGTGCCTTCATTCTTCCATATTTCTGTTCATGTTGATGTTTTCTTACTGCATGCATTTGCCATTTTCCATCTGAAGGCTTATTCTGCCTTCAGATACATTTTCTGTTAGCACACTAGAAGACCAGAAATGCTATGCAGTTAATATCTTTATAATCTGTTCTTAATAAATCATGAAGGGATATTGGTTGATAATTATTCCATTTTCCCTGATACTGCTCTAGAGCAATTCTAAAGGGTATTTTTCACAAAGTTCACCGGTCTTCTTGAGCCCTAGTGGTCCACAGAATAACCTCCCTCCCTATCCATGTATCCTTCTATATCTACTTCTGTATTAGTTTGCTATTGCTGATATAAAATATTACAAAAAACAAACAAACAAACAGACAAACAGCACAAAGGTATTACCTAACAGTCCTAGAGGGAAGATGTCCAGAGTGGTTTCACTGGGTCAAAACTAGGTGATGGCGAGGTGCCTGGGTAGCTCAGTGGGTTAAAGCCTCTGCCTTCGGCTCAGGTCATGGTCTCAGGGTCCTGGGATCAAGGCCCTTGTCTCTCTGCTCAGCAGGGAGCCTGCTTCCTCCTCTCTCTTTGCCTGTTTCTCTGCCTACTTGTGATCTCTCTTTCTGTCAAATAAGTAAATAAAATCTTAAAACAACAACAACAACAACAACAACAACTAGGTGATGGCAAGGTTACACATCCTCTGGAGATTCTAAAAAAAAAAATCCATTTCTTGCCTTTTTCAGTTTCTTTCCTCCATCTTCCTTGATCACTCCAGTTTGTGCTTCTAGAGTCACATGGCCTACCTATCTTCTGTAGTCAAATCTCCATCTCCCTCACTGTTATAAGGACACTGATAGTAACATTTAGGGTCCACTCAGATAGTCCAGGATAATTTGTCCACCTCAAGATCCTTAACTTCATCACATCTGTAAATCTATTTAGGATATAAGGTAATATTCACAGGTTCCAGGAATTAGGACATGGATATCTTGAGGGCCATTTACTCGCCTAACACAGCTTCCTTCCTTATCTGACTTATTCAATTCACTTCCCTACCATTCTTCTGGAATCAGCTCTCAAACAAACTACTTCCATTTAATGCTAATCCCAGAGCTTGCTTCTGCCATTTACCTGTTATAAAGCATTGCTCCCTAGATTCTAGCAATGAAATATCTCCAAATATTGTCTTGTCCCCTTATGTACAGTTTTCTGATATTTTTTCAATTCCACATAGATATTTTAAGTACCAAATATGAATTTCCAAGTCCTTAACAAGGGCTCAGATGGCATACGAGGCTTGGCCCTGCCTTTCTCCTCAGCAACATTCTCTCTCAAATATTCTGGTCTGATTTCAGTTGTACAAATGCACCAAGCCTTCTCTTCCTGATTAAGATATTTTGTTCCTTCTACCCTAAAATTAAATCTTCCCATTCAGTGCTTGGTTAAGCACTACTGATCCTTCATTTCATTGTAAATATGCCCTAGAACGGTCTTGCTTAACATTCCATCAAAATTAAGTCTCTCAATTATAATAGCTCATATAATAGTTCATAATGTCTTACAGTTTCTTTTTTATCTCTTATCAAAACTTGCAGTTACATATGTGTCTGATTAGTTCTTAGCATTTGCTACTGTGGTAGCCTCTAAGCTCACAAGTCAAAGATCATACCTGATAAATCATAAACTCTGTGCCTCTAGCCAGGTCTCACACATATAATCAATGCATATTTGGTGACAAATGAATAAAGAAGTAAATGAATGAGTAGAACTTTATTTTTTTTAAAGATTTTATTTGTTTTTTTGACATAGAGAAACACTGCAAGAGAGGGAACACAAGCAGGGGGAGTGAGAGAGGGAGAAGCAGGAAGCCTGATGTGAGGCTCAATCCCAGGACCCTGGGATCGTGACCTGAGCTGAAGTCAGACGCTTAAGAACTGAGTCACCCAGGCGCCCCAAGAGTAGAACTTTAAAAGCTACCTCAGTCTTGAGAGATGCATTGTCTGGAAAGCATATCTCATGGAGGGAGGGAGGGAATGAGCATGCTTTTCTTAAATTTTATCTGTTTTTGTCAGGGCTGTATTACAGCATATCTTTTTAAATGCAATGCATAAAATATTTAAATTTCACAAATAAGCTTTTCTTCTCCATTTTATTCTGTAGGTTATAAATATTTAGTGCTTTATTCATTTTCATATTTTCTAGCATAAGCCAATTCCTTTTCTCTGCAAACAGATAAGCAGCGTTAGAATCTGTGTAAATAGGTGACATTAGCATATGTGGTTCCTAATCTTAACTAAGCATTAGCATTCATTAAGGCCATTTATCTTCTTTTCCCAAATTTTGTGCTTTCCTTTGTTTTCATTTCTCTATGCTAATTTTTCTTTGGATTGCTTTGCTTTTACAGGCAGAGACAAGAAAGACAGTAACTATCATTATTGATTCTTAAAATTGCGCAATGCAAATCAAGGAATTATTAACTCCATATTTATTATCATTATCACCTATTTCCCTTTTTCTTCAATTTACAAGTTTGTTACTTACATGCTGTAATAATTTCCTCTTCCTCTCCACTACTTCCCCCATTGTTGATCTTTTTTTCCAAGCCACTGTAAAGACTCAGTCATTGCCAAAGATTTTTCAAGTAACTCAGAAACTCAATTCATTTAAAATGTATTAATTCACTGATTTATTCAGTAACTGTTCATTGAGTGCACACTATAATCCCAACATTCTTCTAGGGATCCAGAGGAGGACAGAATGTAGTCCCTATCTTCATGAAGTTCAGCTGTTCTAGCATAAGCTAAGAAAAACTATAAAAACGATATAAATATAATACATATGGGCTCTGAAGAAAAATAAAACAAGGTACATGAAATAGGGATTGCCATGGGGCAATTATATGGAGTTGTTACTATTTTGAACAGAGTGGTAACTGAAAACTTAATTGAAAAAAATGACTGTATAGTTAGGGTTCTCCAAAGAAACACAGCGTGTTCTCTCTCTCTCTCTCTCTCTCTCTCTCTCTCTCTCTCTCTCTCTCTCTCTCTCTCTCTCTCCCCTTTAAGTAAAGCATATTATCCTCCATAATGTGGCCAGGCCTCATTCAATCAGTTGGAGGCGTTAAGAGAAAAGACTGAGGTGCCCTAAGGAGAAAGGAAGTCTCTTTTCAGACCTCCTTGGAACTCAAGACTGCAACATCAACTCCAGCCAGAATTTCCAGTAAACTGGCCTGTCTTGCAGATTTCAGACATCCTAGTTCCAAAAATCACGTGAAAGATTTATTTTAAGAAACTAGATTTTGGGTTTGGGACTTTGGATTTTACTCTGGGTAGCTATCAGAAAGGTAACATGATTTGGCTTTTTTTAAGGATCATTCTAAATGTTAGGTGAGGAAAAGACTATAGAGAAACAAGAGAGAAGGGAGACAAATTGAGGAATAGTACCTTTAGAAAGAAATGATTGTGGTTTTGATGGAAGTGATGAGAAATATCAGATTTTGAATATATATCTCATTAAGCTATTCTAATTAGTTCCTATATTCAAATTACAGGCAATGACTGTAAGTTTGGATAACAAAAGATAACATTATCCAAGCCGCTTAAATTACTGAGCTTTGGGGAGTGAAAATTTGTTTTTCAAAGGATACCTTTATTTTGAAGGTAGAAATCCCTTATTCCATATCGTGAGAGTTCTGCTTCTCTGATCAAACCCTAAGAGATATATATGGTACTTAAAGCCGTAGTACTAGATGAAATTACTTAGGGAATATAGTATAACTATAGAAATGGTCTAAGAATTGGGTCATTGATCAGTCTTCCCTTCAAAGGTCAATTTTATGAGAAGAAACAAATGAGACTGAAAAACAGCAGCCTATATGGTAGAAAAAGAACCAGAAAATTTTTCCAGAGAGAGTGATAGATTATAACAAATATTGACAAGTGGAATAAATTAAGCAATAAGTTGACCATTGCACTGGACGGAGTTAATTGGGCAAGGAAGACATTATTCAAGACTATTGCAGTAGAGGAGCGAGACTGAACTCAATTCTGTTGAGACAAAAAATGGGACCATTTTTAAGAACAGGGTGAGCTACTGGAAAAGTACTACTGGATATGGGTGAGATTGATCATTGTGATTGGATGGTCATCTGTGTTTGCTAATAGATGCTTATCAAAGTTAGTCTCCTACCATCCCACAAAGACTGGAAAATAGGGGCACTATCTTAACCCGTCCATTTCAAAAGGATGGTTCCCAGTCTTTGAGAAATACAGTCCTGGTTTATAAAACTGGCAGGAGTCTGGTAGAAAGATTTACATCTCAAAGGGGAAGTTTACAATTGCAAGTTTTTTGACAGCAGTGTTCTAAGAAAGGGAAGTCAGGGGCCTATTGTTAGGAAGACACCTGTTGAAAGCTTTTTCAAGCTAAGGGGAACATTAAAGCCTGTCTTAGTCAATTTATCAAGGTAGAGATCATTCGTAGCTTCAGGAAGAGTAGTTTCAGTGGAGTGGTGGGAACCAAGGATTAATCACATTAGTTCAAGAGAGAAGAGAAGAGGAAATAGAAAGAGAGAATAGAGACAACCCTAGGAACTTTGCCATAAAGAAGCAGAGGAATGGCCTGACAGCTGAAGGCAGAAGTGAAGGTCAAGAGAAAATATTTAGGATGACAGAAATAACTGCAGGGGTACCTGGGTGCCTCAGAGGATTAAGCCTCTGCCTTCAGCTCAGGTCAGGATCTCAGGGTCCTGGGATCGAGCCCCACATCCGGCTTTCTACTCAGCAGGAAGTCTGCTTCCCCCCCTCTCTCTGCCTGCCTCTCTGCCTACCTGTGATCTCTCTCTCTCTGTGTCAAATAAATAAATAAAATATTTTTTAAAAAAAGGAAAAACAATAACTGCATGTTTGTATGAAGATGAGAATGATCTAGGAGAGAGGGAAATATTAATTATGCACGCAAGAGAGAGGACAAATGCTAGGGGGCAGTTCTTAAATAGTCAAGGAACAATACATAGTATGCAATTTAGGGGGTTGACCTTAGGAACACTAATTACTTATCATAGTAACAGTAGGGAGGGCCGAGTCTTTTCAGATCAGGGGCAGGAAGGTGGGGAGATGTATTGGTGAGAATCTGTGGAAGGTCTTTTCTGTTTACTATGCTAAGAAGCTAGATTTTAGCTTAAGCTTAAGGATGAAAGAGAAACATAAATGATTAAGACACAAAGATATGAAATAGTTGGTCAAGGACAATAAGAATGGATGGACTAGGAAACATGGATTGCAGTAGCGTTTGGCTATATTACTGTTCATCACTGTAAACCAAGATCAGTGTAATTGTGCAGATCACGGTCAGTGGTGAATATGGTTTGACCAGGATTGGGGGGTTACCTGGGTAAGTATGACAGAAGGAGAAACTTTAAAGACTACAAATATTTACTACTTACAAAATCAGCAGCTTCCTCCTGTCATCACTCATGCCAACGTATTCTTCTGCTCTTAAAAATATTTTATTAATTATAGTGTATGTGCTTCTCTGTTTTCAATTAATGAGTACTTATTTAGTACTACTAATAATAGCTAATATTTACTTGGCAATTTAACTGTATTGTAGTCACCTTTTTAAACACTTTGCCAGTATTTTTACTCCATTAATCTTCGTATCAATCCTATGAGAGAGGTAATATTATCTGCTTTTTCCAGATGAAGGCATTGAGGCACACAGAAATTAAATAACTTGCCCAAGATCAGACAGTAAGTAGCTGAGATATAAATCCAGTATGAGGTTTCAGAATCTGGGCTCCTAATCACTACATTGCAGTTGTTTGTGAATTAAATAGCCTGCCAGGAATCATACAGCATAAAAAGCAGATAAGGTTTAATTAACAAATTACTTAAGAAAACATATACCCATGAAACAAAGTGAGAGAAACAGATTGATATAATTATATTAGTACATAATGTTTACAAATTGGAAATTCATGTATGGGATAAGGAATTGTCAAAATGGACTTTGACATGGGCAGGAGATGAAACGAAGAGATAAAGGCACCGGAGGTGGCAGAATAGCAGAAGCAAAGTATGGGAGGTGGGCTTGCACTGAATGGACTAAGGAAGAGAGGAAAGGGGGTGACAGACATGAGTAAGATTGAATTTGCATGGGAGCACTGGGAAGTTAATTCGGTGGGGGAGGGGGACTCAGGATATAAATTTATGAGTGGGGATGTTGCAGAGAAAGCCCAGGACAGGGAAGGAAAGTGATGCCTTAAGATGTATACAAGGTGGGGCACCTGGGTGAAGCAGTTGGTTAGGCCCTGGATTCTTGCTTCAGCTCAGGTCCTGATTTCAGGATCATGATGCCAGAGTCGTGAGATTTAGCCCCACGTGGAGCTCTGCGCTTAGTGGGGAGTCTGCTTAGGTTTCTCTCTCCCTCTCACTTTGCCTCTACCCTACCGCTAAAATAAATAAATATTTTTTTGAAATAAAGATGTATGCAAGGAACTTCAGTTTGATTGGTTGATACTGAGAAAGCCTCTGATGAGTCATATAAAGAGCAAAAGTCACTTGACCCCACAGGGCATGAGGGAAGTAAGCAGCCAGGGAAAGAATGGAAAGCAGGGGCTGTAGCCATGTTATGTTCATCTTTCCCCTCTCCTCTCTTGACGCATTTCTTTCCCAGTGTCTAGTAAAGGTTTAATAAATGTTAAACAGAAAAAATAAATATTCTTGGAATTTGGCGACTAAATCAATCAAGGGAATAAAGAAAATAATTTCTATGTTTTTTAAAATTTTTCATAGATCAAGAAATTACCAATGTGAAGACAAAATGAGAATGTTGAAAAAGGAAAACAGTTTAGAAAGAATACAGTTCCAGGGCTCCAGGTTAAGCATAAATATGTTTACCAGCAATTCACTCACATGTGTCAGAGTTGCTCATTAGTTGCATTCAGCAACTAGTCACATCCAGCATTTAAACCTGGCAGAAAATGGTGGGGGTTTTTTTGGTCAAAATTCACTGTGTAGCTCTAGAAGAATAATGAAGAGAGGTGTGCCTTCCCCTCCCCCACCATCCGTAGCCGGGAGGCCTGAAAGTAACACATAATAACAGGATAATAACAGCAGCTGTGCTTATAAATATCCCCCCTCCTACTGAAAGACCATTGTTCGGCTAGATGCAAACTCGGTATGTAATTATATATTTACAAGACGTACATAATAATGGTTAGATGGTAAACACTCAGGAAGTAAAATAACAGGGAAAAAAACCTTAGAGGTGAATGCAAAGAGATTTTAGAAATACCCTGCTGCTCAGTGTACCATGAACAGTTCTTTATGAATAAATTTCATGTGTGCAAATAAAGTAAGAGAAGTTAATTTGACAGTTAACAATATCAAGTGGAAAAATTACCCTTTAGAAAACTATGGTGAGTTTAGACTTTCTTCCCCCAATTTTCTCAAGCCTTGGAGGGTGAAATTGTAAGGCTTGGGTTTTCGTTCTTCCAAAATTAGAATTAGAGTGATTCACGGCTACTGACATAGTGTATATTGTGTCAGCTTGGTTAATCTGGAACTCGTTTTCCCAGAATTCCCTTCAGGGTTCTGCATTAGTAGAATCTGCACCTGATTGGGAAAACAGAGTGATAGCCATTGACCTCGGCAGGTACTGTGCTTCCAGGAAAGAACAGAAAGGAGCAGGGTGCCATGGTACTTAACTCATCCTTTCTCTCTCAAACCCATGAAGTGTCTCTTCTAGTCTGTGTCGTTTTAAAATTTTTCATCAGATTACTAAATTGTAAGGCACCCTAGTGGCTCAGTGAGTTTGGCTCTGGTGGTGATCTCAGGGTCCTGGGATGGAGGGATGGAGCCCCACCTCAGGCCCCCAGCTCAGTGGGGAGTCTGCTTCTCACCCTCCCTCTCCCTCTGCCCCTCTGCCTGCTTGTGCTTTCTCTCTCTCAAATACATAAATATTTTTTTTAAATTACTAACATGTGGGGATTATTTTTATTTTTTAATACAAGTCCTTACTCTTATCGTGGATTTAAATTTCTCTTCTTTTTTAGTTTGCTACAGTAGAAATTTAAATGATTCATTTTAAATGTTTCTTCTTTTCTAATACAGGTATTTAAAGATATACATTTCCCTTTAAGACCTATGTTAACTGATTATCACAAATTTTGATATGTATTGTTATAATTCTGGTATGATATAGCTATCCATTTATTTAGGTCTTTTTTAAGTTCTCTCAGCAATGTTTTGTTAATTTTCCGTGTAGAGGTCACCAAATATCTTGCAAAATTTGTTTCTCTAAGGATTTTGGTTTTTGATGCTGAATTTTGGAGTAGAGGATTCTAGTAGCTTATTGTCTGTTTTGTCGGATTTTTTTGTCCTGTTTTGTTTTTGGTCTTTGGATTCCTTAGGACTGCAAATAAAGTTGATTTTACTTCTTCCTTTCCAATTTCTATGCTTCCCCCACCCCCCTTGCTTTTTTAGAGTAACTAGCATCTCCACTATAATGTTGAATGCAGGTGGTGAGAGCAAACATCCTTGCCTTTTTCTCTGGTGTTAAGGGAAAAGTACTCCATCTTTCACCATTGAAAATGACTTTGGGGGCGCCTGGGTGGCTCAGAGGGTTAAGCCTCTGCCTTTCAGCTCAGTCCTGGGATCGAGTCCCACATCGGGCTATCTGTTCAGTGGAGAGCCTGCTTCCCCCCTCTTTCTCTGCCTGCCTCTCTGCCTATTTGTGATCTCTCTCTGTCAAGTAAATAAATAAAATCTTTAAAAAAAAAGAAAGAAAATGACTTTTGCTATAGGATTTTTGTAGATTTCCTCTATAAAATTAAAGGAGATTCCTTCTTTCCTACTTGTCTGTCCATCTTCTATTCCTAGTTTATCATGCATGGATATTGAATTTTATCAAATTCTTTTTCTGCCTCTATTGATATGATCAAATGATTTTTTTCCTCCTTTATTCTGCTAGCCATGGTTAATTGCATCTATCCTTTTCAACTGTTGAGGATAATTGAGAACCTCACATTCCTAGGATGAACCCTGTTCAATCATAATTCTAGATTTGATTTGCTAATGCACTGTTGAGGATTTTGTGCCTGTGATCATGAGGGATATTGATCCGTAACATTCTTTTTTGTAAAATTGTTGTTAGGTTTTGGTGTCATGATTGTGCTGGTTTCATAAAAGGGTTGATTCCCTCCTTCTATTTTCTGAAAGATGTTGCACAAGATTAGGACTACTTATTCCTTGAATATTTTATAGCATTCATATAAATTCCTCTGTATCTGACTTTTTTTGTAAAAAGGCTTTTGATTGCAAATTAAGTTTCTTTAATCACTATAAGGGCCTTCAGATTTTATATTACTAACTAAGGCACTTTCGGTAAATTGTATTTTTTAAGGAATTTGCCCATTTCATTAAGCTTTCAAAATTTATTAGCATAGAATTATCAGAAATAACCCTTTAATATCTTTTTAATGTTTATAGGGCCTGAGCCAAATCTTCTATTTGTGATATAAGTATAGTATTTTCTCTCTTTTTCTTGATAAGTTTTGCTAGATCAAAGTCATTAATCTTTAAAAAAATTGACTTCTAACTTTATTAATTTTCTGTTGTTTGTCTATTTTATATTTTATTATTTCCTTCTTATTCTTATTTTGCATTTAAATTTCTCTTTTTTTAGTTTGTTAAAGTAGAAATTTAAACAATTTATCTTTTCTAATATAAGTATTTAAAGATATACATTCCCCTCTAAGACTGTCACAAGTTTTGCTGGCTGTCACAAGTTTTGACATGACTTGTTTTTTTCATTCAGTCCAATGTATTATCTCCTGTCTTACTTGATAAATAAGTTACTCAGAAGTACGCTATTTAATTTCCAAATATTTGGAGTTTCTATATAACTTATTTTTTAATGTTCTTTTTCAGTTAGATTGTAATCAGAGAACAGCTTTAAGAATTCAATGTTTTCAGGGGCACCTGGGTGGCTCAGTTGGTTAAGCGACTGCCTTCGGCTCAGGTCATGGTCCCGGGGCCCGGGATCAAGTCCCACATTGGGCTCCCTGCTCAGCAGGAAGCCTGCTTCTCCCTCTCTCACTTCCCCTGCTTGTGTTCCCTCTCTGGCTGTGTTTCTCTCTGTCAAATAAATAAAAAATCCTAAAAAAAAAAAAAAAAGAATTCAATGTTTTCAGTTTTACTGAGATCTATTTCATAGTTTAACATATATCTTGGCAAGTGTTCAGTGTATACTTGGAAAGAATTATAATCTATAGTTATTGTATGTATTGTTTAATAAATGTCAATTAGGTAATAATGTTCTTCAGATCTTTACACTATACCTTCTTTTAAAAAACAGATATAATTGACAATACATTATAGCAGTTTCAGGTATATAACATAATAATTTGGTACTTATATTTGTACTTTTTTTTGGTCTACATGTTTTGTTTTCGGTTTGGTCTATTATTATGGTCAGTTAGCCATATAGGTCACTATATGTACTAACATATAGTACATCATTAGTTTTTGATGTTATGTTCGTCGATTCATTAGCTATCTGTAACACTCAGTGCTCATCACAACACATGCCCTCCTTAATACCCATCACCTGGTTACCTCTCCCCCACCTCCCTCCTTTCTGTAACCCCCATTTTGGTCTACCTGTTTTATCATGTACTGAGACAAGAATGTTAAAAATCGGGGCGCCTGGGTGGCTCAGTTGGTTAAGCGACTGCCTTCGGCTCGGGTCATGATCCCGGAGACCGGGGATCGAGTCCCACATCGGGCTACCTGCTCGGCAGGAAGCCTGCTTCTCCCTCTCTCACTCCCCCTGCTTGTGTTCCCTCTCTGGCTGTGTTTCTCTCTGTCAAATAAATAAAATCTTTAAAAAAAAAAAAAAAAAGAATGTTAAAAATCTAGGGAAGCTATGATTGTGAATTATCTATTTCTCCCATTAACTGTCAGTTTTTGCTACATATATTTTGAAGTTCTGTTATTTGATGCATACAAATATAGCCATATTAGCTCTATCTTATATTAACTGTTTGCAGAGCCTATCTTTTGTTCATTCTTTTACTTTCAACCTCCTAGATTACTTTACATAATGTGCCCTTCATGTCACTAGTATTTAATTGGGTCTTATTGCTTATCCAGTCTGACAATCATTACATTTTAATTAGGATGTTTAGATGAAATAAATGTAATTATTGACAATTGCATTTAAATCTACCATCTTGCAAATTGTTCTTTATTTTCCCTAAGTTTTTTTTTCCTATTCCTTTTTTCCTGACAACTTTGAGTTAATCAAATGCGTTTAGTGTCTGATTTTATGTCCCATAATTGACGTCAGCCACATGTCTTTTTATAATTTAATTTCCTATATGTGTAATTATATGTATGCTTTACTAACTAGTCTCTTAGTATTATTACTCTATCACTTTACAATTCCTGGTTTACAAATATAAACCCCCAGTGCAGTATAATTTCACATACCCGCCACCTCCTGTTCTTTAGAATATTGTTAACATCATTTACTCTGCATACACTATAACACCCTTGTACAATTTTTTTGTTTGTTTGTTTCATTTTAAAAAGCCAGTTGCTGGGATGCCTGGGTGGCTCAGTTGGTTAACCATCTGTCTTTGGCTCAGGTCATGATCGCAGGGTCCTGGGATCAAGTCCCGCGTCAGGTTCCTTGCTCAGCAGAGAGTCTGCTTCTGCCTCTGCCTGCTGTTCTCTCTGCCTGTGCTCACTCTCTTGTTCTCTCTCTGGGACAGATAAACAAAATCTTAAAAAAATTTTTAAAAAATGCCAGTTGCCTTTTAAGAAAATGAAAAGAAGAAATATACAGTCTTGTATAATCACTCACGTACTGTAATTTTTGGTGCTCCTTATTGCCATAGATCTGAACTGCTATCTGGTATCATTTCCCTTCAGCTAAATGAGTAACTAACTTTTTTAAGTTGAACTGAATTGAATTCTATCTGCTTCCATTTGTGTAACAATGCCTTTATTTTACCTCAACTTCACAGACATTTTTGCTGGATGGAGAAATCTGTATTGACAGGTTATTTTTCAGTGCTTTAAATAAATGTATTCCATCATCTTCTCCTTCCATTGTTCCTAATATAGAGTCAGATATAATCTATAACATTGTTCAATGGTATGTAATATTACTTTTCTTCTTTGACCGATTTCAAGATTTTCTCATTATCTTTGGTTTTCAATGATTTTGCTATGATGTGCCTAGTTATATTTATTTTGCTTACAGTTTGCTGAGCATTTGAGATCAGTAAGTTGATGATCTTCATCAAATTTTAAAAGATTTATGTTATTAATTCTTCAAATATCTCCTAACCTTTTTGAGATTTTAGCCAGGTGCTAGACTTCTGATATGTTACTCAGTTCACTGAGGCTCTGTTCATTTTTCTTGAATAGTTTTTCTCTGTGTTCTTCCAATTGGATAATTTTTATTGATGCCTTCAAGCCACCTAATCCTTCTTCTGGCATCTCTGATGTGGGCAAGGGACCAGAAAACTTTCATGAGTATCTAAAAGAAATCCTTATCTCTGATAGCTACAAGGTCAAGATTTCTGAAAATCTGGGTGTTGTGGTACACCTTATTCTCAAAGAATAGTTGGAGTTGTAATGACCTGTATTTGAGAAAAGCACCTTCATTGCTACATGAGTAAGTCCTCCCTCTCGATTATTATCATGCTGTTCTAATTCTTTCATATGTATAACTATACACTTATTTCATATGTATAATTACTGTTTAAAACTACAAAATAAAATTATTAATTTATATCACTCATAAAAATTCTCATGTGTCTTCTTTGCCAATCTGTTATGACTTTTTTTTTTAAAGATTTTATTTATTTATTTGACAGAGAGAGAGAGAGAGAGAGAGAGAGCACAAGCAAGGCAGGTAGTCAGCAGAAAGGGAGAAGCTCCCTGCAGAAGAGCACAATGTGGGGCTGGATCCCAGAACCAGCGATCATGACCTGAGCCAAAGGCAGATGTTTGATGGACTGAACCACCCAGGGGTCCCCTTAGGACCTTTTTTATTTTTAGAATTTTATTTATTTGACAGAGAGAAACACAGCCAGAGACATAACACAAGCAGCGGGAGTGAGAGGGGGAGAAGCAGGCTTCCTGCCGAGCAGGGAGGCCGATGTGGGACTCGATCCCGGGTCTCCGGAATCATGACCTGAGCCGAAGGCAGTCGCTTAACCAACTGAGCCACCCAGGCATCCCCCCCTTAGGACATTTTAAAGGAACTTTGAAAATTTGAACATTGGCTGGACTATGTAAGTCTTTGTTCACCATTCATGGAAAAATAATACAATTTTTAATTTTATATGATGGATTTTTATCCCAGTTTCATCAATATTTGAATATAAGATTTGATGTGAAAGAGTAACAGGTAAAATTGGACATGTTGCTATCTATTGTAAAGAATTTTTGGTGTACTTCAACAAAATTAAACGAATGACTCTAATGACTAGGTCACAAAACCAATGATTTCCAGTTCTTTGTTTTAACAAAGTGGAAGACCTAGTCAAATCATCAGGTGAGCAAGTATTGAAGACAGTTTGTAGGTCAGTATGTGATATTTGGTATTTAACCAGGAAGGACTGAAAAGAATTGAGTGACATTGCTAATATGAGGATCTTGAAATTTCTGAACTCTGTATTATGGTAATAAATTTAAATATTTAATTTCGCAACCATATTTGGTGTTATAGAAGTTTGAAATAATTGCAAAAAACTACAGTGAAGTCACTGAGAAGTGAAATGGAAATACTGGTTTAAATTAAAGAGAACGACAAAATTGTTGACTTGAGTTTATGTGATTTACGAATGGATGAAAATAGTAGAAGAATCACAAGACTATTTAGATAACCTTAGATACATTTAAAAGTTGAGGTTACAGATTTATTTTAGTGCTTAAGTCACAAAATGCCTGTGTACCAGTTATCAATTTATTGCCTCTCAGTCCACATGCACTATCTGTCCTGTGACAATGGATTTCCCCTTTAAGCATCTCTCCTTTGCAGCAACCATGGCATTAGGTGTTATCATCAGAGGAAGCAGGGGGAATATTACAAGAGGAAGAAGCTTTTCTTCCCAATTCCAGTGTGCTTCTGTTTGGGGTTTTGCCCTACTCCGACTTCATAGTTAATGTGTCTGCGGACAACCAGTGTCTCTCTGCTCCAGTTGCATGCCGAGAACACACAGTCCCTCAGTAAGATCATGGCCCCAGGCCCAGCTTGTGACCATTTTCCTGTGTTCCTTCTGACTTGGGCACTGCACTTGCTGGGTTTTGTGGTGCTCTGCCAGCAGACGAGCTTCTAATACCATGATGCCTCTGTGCATCCAGCGAGCAGCACTCAGCTCCTGCAGATCATGATTTCTCCACTGCCATGTCCTATAGGGTGCTTTCTCTGTTTCTCGTTTTTTCAGAGTGCCATTTTTCTAATGCTGAGTTCCATTCGGATCACCCTTTCTCAAGCACTGGGCTCCTGCAAGGTGTGATTTTTTTATTTTATTGGGTTTTTTTTTTTAGTACCTGGCTCCTGCAGAGGGCAACTCCATGCAATGTGCAGTGGCCAGCAGTGACCAGCAGTGGCCAGCAGTCGGTAGCCTGCCCTGGTATCTCCTCCAGTTAATTTTTTTTTTAAGATTTTATTTATATATTTGACAGAGAAAGACAGTGAGATAGGGAACACAAGCAGGGGAAGCCGGAGAGGGAGAACAAGGCTGCCTGCCTAGCAGGGCAACCAATGTAGGGCTTGATCCCAGGACCCTAGGATCATGACCTGAGCAGAAGGCAGGTGCTTAATGACTGAGGTGCCCCTCCTCCAGTTAATTTTTAACACATACTTTTTTTTAAAGATCTTATTTATTTATTTATTTGAGAGAGAAAGAGCACAAGTGCAGGGGGGAGGGGCAGAGAGAGGGGGAGAAGCAGGGTCCTCACTGAGCAGGAAGCCAGATGTAGGGTTCCATTCCAGGACCCTGGGATCATGACCTGAGCCAAAGGCAGATGCCTAACTGACTGAGCCATCCAAATGCCTGATTTTTCAACACATCCTTAGACATAGCATGTCCCCACGAATGGCTACCACAGAAGCTTAGGCAGATTCCACGCAAGTCTCACCAACCACAGTGACTGAAAGTGATTTCTGCATCATTCAGAGAGCCAGCTCTGCTCTCTCCAAAAAAATATGGTTCCCTTTTTGGGGCTTCATCAAAATAAAAAGCTACTGCACAGCAAAGGAAACAGTCAACAAAACAAAGAGGCAACCCACAGAATGGGAGAAGATATTTGCAAATGACACTACAGACAAAGGGCTGTAATCCAAGATCTATAAAGAATTACTCAAGCTCAACACCCCTAAAAAGATGATCACATCACAAAAAGGGCAGAAGACATGAACAGACACTTCTCCATAGAAGACAGAGAAATGGCTCACAGACACATGAAAAAATGTTCGTCATTATTAGCCATCAGGGAAATTCAAATCAAAACCACATTAAGATACCACTTTACACCAGTTAGAATGGCAAAAATTAACAAGACAGGTAACAAGTGTTGGAGAGGCTGTGGAGAAAGGGGAACCCTCTTACAGTGTTGGTGGGAATGCAAGTTGGTGCAGCCACTTTGGAAAACAGTATGGAGATTCCTTAAAAAATTAAAAATAGAGTTACCCTATGACCCTGCAATTGCACTACTGGGTATTTACCTCAAAGATACAGAGGCAGTGAAAAGAAGGGCTATATACACCCCAATGTTCACAGCCACAATAGCCACAATCGCCAAACTGTAGAAGAGCCAAGATGCCCTTCAACAGATGAATGGATAAAGAAGATATGGTCCATATATACAGTGGAATATTATGCCTCCATTATAAAGGATGAATACTCACTTTTGTAGCAACATAGACCAGATTGGAGGACATTATGCCGAGTGAAAGAAGCCAAGCAGAGAAAGTCAGGTATCATATGATTTCACTTACTTATGGAGCATGAGGAATAACATGGAGGACAGTAGGAGAAGGAAAGGAAATAAATCAGAGACAGAGATGAAGCATGAGAGACTTTGGACTCTGAGGAAAAAACTGGGTGTTTTGGAAGGGAAGGGGTGGGGGGATGGGTGAGCCTGGTGGTGGGGATTAAGAAGGGCATGTATTGCATGGAGCACTGGGTGTGGGGCATAAACAATGAATCTTGAAACACTGAAAAAAATAAAATAAATTATTATTAAAAAATAATTTAAAAAAAAAGAAATATGGGGGCACCTGGGTGGCTCAGTTGGTTAAGCGACTGCCTTCGGCTCAGGTCATGATCCCGGAAACCAGGGATCGAGCCCCACATTGGGCTCCCTGCTCTGCAGAAAGCCTGCTTCTCCCTCTCTCACTCCCCCTGCTTGTGTTCCCTCTCTCACTGTGTTTCTCTCTGTCAAATAAATAAATAAAACTTAAAAAAAAAAAATATGGTTCTCAGCCCAGGATGGGTGAGTTGGGGGGGTGTTAATTCTTCCTGAGTACTCTATCTCAGCCCCAGAGATAAGAGATGATGCTCATTATATCTGATATTCATTCATTTTATAATGTTTAGGGTTTTGTACTTTCTTATTAGCTAACTCTCCATTACTCCAAGTTCTGTTATAGTTAATAATTCTTTGGTTGTTTTTAGAATTAAATTATTATTCATATTAATCATCTTTATTTTTTAAATATACTTTCTGCATTACATTTTATATTTTATTTTCTGTGATTATTTAGATATAATTCTGATTGAATGGAAATAACTCACCAGTATATATTTTCCCAGGAAGTAGGTAAATGCTTTACTTCTTGAGCTTTGGGCTGTCAAATTCATCTTCACTCTGTCTTTACAGTAGATGAAAGCCACATGGTCAAAGGAATGTTGGATTATATTTGTTTCTTTTTTACACATTGTAGAGGCTTCTCTGTTGTCATCTGTCATCTAAAGTTGCTGAGAATTCTAAAGCCATCTTCCTATTTTCCTTTTTAAGTGACCTTTCGTTTCTTTTCCCAGGATGCTTGCAAGTTTCCTTCTTTAAACTTGAAAATCAATGCATTTACCAGAAAATCTCTAGTTAGATTTTCTTTCATTATCAGAAATGTTTTTTTTCATATTTATTGTAATAAGAGCTCTCACATGAAATCTACTCTTTCAACAGAATTTTAAAGTGTGAAATACAGTATTGCTAGCTATAGCCAAATGTTGTCCAACAGATCTCAAGAACTTATTCATCTTGTAATAACTGAAATTTTATATCCATTGATTAGTAGCTTCCTATATCTCCCTCCCTGACCCCACCCCACAACCACCATTCCATTCTTTGATTCTATGAATTTCACTATTTTAAGTTACCTCATATAAGTGGAATCATGTAGTATTTGTCTTTCTATGACTAGGTTATTTCACTTAACACAATGTCCTCAAGGTTCATCCATATTGTTGCAAATGGAAGTAATTCCTTCTTTTTAAAGGCTGACTAATATCTCATTGTATTTCAAAATATGATGTGTGTGTGTCTATATCTAGATATAGACACACACACATATATATACACACATATATATATATATATATATATATATTCATTCATCTGTCAATGAACATTTAGCTGTTTCTATATCTTGGCTATTATGAATAATGCTACAATAAAAATGGAAGTCCTAACATCTCTCCAAGACTCTAATTTCAGTTCTTTTAGGTAAATACCCAGAAGTGGGGTATTTACCTAAATGAGGTTTTACTTTTAGGTAAATACCCAGAAGTAGGGTATTTACCTTAATGAGGCAATACCTCATTAAGCATCTGCCTTTGGCTCAGGTCATGATCCCAGGGTCCTGGGATCAATCCCCATGTTAGGCTCCCTGCTCAGCAGGGAGCCTGCTTCTCCCTCTCCCTTTGCCTCCAAGAAGTAGGATTGCTGGATCAACTGGTAGGTCTATTTTAAATTTTTTGAGAAACCTCCATATTGTTTTTCATAGCAGCTGCACCATTTTGCATTCCTACCAAAAGTGTAGAAGGGTTCCAATTTATGCACACTGAGCTTCTTTTGTTTGTTCTATAATAGACATCCTAACAGATGCGAAATTATATCAAATGGTTTTGATTTGCATGTTCCTGATGATTAATAATGCCCAGCATCTTTTTATATACGTATTGGCCATTTGTATGTTTTCATTGGAGAAATATCAATACAAATTATTAGGCCATTTTTTAAATCAAGTTATTAGTTCATTTTGTTTGTTAGTTTTTACTGTTGAGATGTAGAATTCCCTTATGAATTTTGGAAAATAACCGCTCAGACAGGCTCATTATTATTACAGGACACAAAGTCTACAAAAATCAATTGCATTTCTAGACACTAATAATAAACTATCTGAAAGGAATTTAGGAAAACTATCCCATTTATAATAACACCAAAATAATAAAATACTTAAAAATAAACTAAGGAAGTACAAACAGAAAGACATCCTTTGTTCATGGATTAGAAGGATTAAGAACATTAAAATGTTCATGCTGGGGCGCCTGGGTGGCTCAGTCATTAAGCGTCTGCCTTTGGCTCAGGTCATGATCCCAGGGTCCTGGGATCAATCCCCGTGTTAGGCTCCCTGCTCAGCAGGGAGCCTGCTTCTCCCTCTCCCTTTGCCTGCCACTCCACTTGCTTGTTTCTCTATGTCTCTGTCAAATAAATAAATAAAATTTTAAAAATAATAAAAAATAAAAAAGTAAAAATAAACAAAATGTTCATGCTAACCCAAAGTGATCTACAGATTCAACGCATTATCCCTAACAAAACCCCAGTGGTATTTTTTACAGAAATAAAAAAAAATTCCAAAATTCATATGGAAGCACAAAGACCACAAATAGCCAAACAATTTTGAAAAAGAAAAACAAAGAAGGAGCCATCATACTTGCTGATTTTAAAATATCTTACAAGGCTACAGTAATCAAGAACAGTATGGTACTGGCAGAAACAAACAGATAGACCAATGGGTAGTGCAGAGAGCCCAGAAATAAATCCATGCATATACAGTCACTTTTCTTCAACAAGAGTGCCAAGACTGCACAATGAGGAAAGGATAGTCTTCAACAGATGATGCGTGTGTTGGGGGGGGGGGAGGTCAGTTGGATATCTTCATGCAAAAGAATGAAATTGGACAGTTATCTTGCACATTACCCAAAAATCAACTAATATGGATTAAAGAGTTAAACATAAGATTTGAAACTATAAAACTCTTAGAAGAAAATACAGGGGAAATTTCCCTGTCATTGGTCTTGGCAATGATTTCATGGCTATGACACCAAAAGCCGTGGCAACAAAGCAAGTGGGACTAAATCAAAGTTAAATGCTCTATACAACAGTCAGTCCATCAAATGAAAAGGTAACCTATAGAATGGGAGAAAATACTTGCAAGCCATATATTGATAAGGGGTTAATTTCCAAAATAATTCTTATATTCACTTTCCTTTTCAAATTACTGTGTTTTCTGTCTCCTGAGAAGAACTTGGCTGTTACAAACTGACATTTTATGATAAACTTATGTTTCTCTAATTTTTATATGTGTAATATGTTTATATCTTCAATTGTTTCAATATGTAATAGTAGTTTTTCATGTTAATTTTAAAATATGTATAAGAATAAACTTTCACAATTATTTTATAAGATGTACTAGCAAAATGTTTAAATCCATTGACCTGTTACTGTGTTCTGCAATTTAATAGACACTAGCCACATGTAATCATTTAATTCTAAATTTAACTACATTAAAATGCAATAAAATTCAAAACACAATTCCCCAGTCATACCAGCCATACTTCAAGTGTCAGTTATGACACTTGTCATATGAGCCGTGTATGGTCAATGCCTACCGTACTGAACAGCACAGATGTAGGATATTACCACCATTGCAGAAAGTACTTCCGAATAGTACTTTTGAGGAGAGATTTGGGTTTGGCTTTCCTACCTGCACTTTACTTATCTCCAGCACTTTAAGGGCTCACTTAGTGTCTGACTTGTCATCATGGGATCCTACATATACCATCCCTCACCAAGGGTTCACCTTCTCTGCTAAAAAGGTAATGCTATGGTCTATGATCACAGATTCACTGTTCCTATAATTATCATGTTATCCAAAAAAGCTGCCTCCTGCAACTTTAGAATGGCCTTGGAAACGTCAACTAAAGTATCAGCTTGGAGATATCATACAGTGTTGGAACAGTCTCATTAAATATACCATACATACGGGGCACCTGGGTGGCTCAGTCAGTTAAGCGTCCAACTCTTGGTTTCTGCTCATGGAGTCATGGGATCAAGCCCCCAAGTTAGGTTCCATGTGCAAAAGGGAATCTTCTTAAGATTCTCACTCCCTCTCCGTCTGCCTCTCCCCACACTTGCACACCTTCTCTCTCTCTCAAACAGTAAATCTTTAAAAAAAAATTGCTATATGTACTTTAAACCAAGACAGAAGTGACTTGACTTCTGTCAAACCAAGACTTTTCACTATTACTCGGTTACCAGCTTTAGAAGTGGTACTAGGGGGGAGGGAAGAGATAGCGTGGCTAAGTTATGGGGAAAAAAAAGTAAAATTTTAAAAAAAAAAAGTGGTACTAGGAGAGAACATACTAAGGCATCCACTAAGCTAAACTTAGGGCTAAGCTACTATCTGGTCATTTGGACCTTTTAATGCCAGTAGACCAACAGGTTAAAAACCAGATTTATTACATTGACAAGGGAAAATAAGCCTGATTATATGTGGGGATAATGCTATTGTTTCACAGTGGTGAAGGAATGAGTGTTTCTGGAACTCAGAAGTTTGACTGGTTTTCTTGGTGCTTCTAAACCCTAATTTGGGCAACTGTCTGACATACATACAGCCTGACAAGGGCAAAGTAACATAGGGTTCCAATCACTCAGGATGAAGGTCTAAGTCTGGGTTTCTTCAGAAGGAGACACTGAGGCAAGGGTTCTTATGAAAATTTATTTATACAGATGTTCCTTAGAAAAACTAGCAGAGAATTGGGGGAATTGGGCCTGGGAAGGGAAGAAGCCCAAGCAATAGTACGATACCAGTGGAAAGAAACTTGCCTTCCCACAGGAAGCAGTATATGTGACACTTAACAAGGGTAAGAGAACCGGAGTAGCTACATCCTTGAACGTCAGTCATAGGTTAAGAGTTACCCCCATGTGGGTTTAAATTCCCACGTACTTCTAAGTTTCCTTGTCCACAGGTTCAGTGGGTTCCAGCAGCTACATCAGGCAGCCTGGAGCCAAAGTGATGGAAGTACTGACTGTTGGACATGAAAACACACAAAAAAATGATGAGAGGATCCAAGAGGATATGGACAAGATACCTGTTATGGTCTGTTGTGTTACCCCACTGGGCAAATGACAGAGATCAGCAGAAATGCTAGGTGAGGGTATGAGATAATCTAGAACGTTGCTAGAGGAGGAAATTAATAAATATCAGTTGTATACTTAGAACCAATGGCTGTAGCAGAGACTAACACTTGTATCTCAGATTTCTATCTTTGTGTTGTCTCTCTCTCTCTCTCTCTGTCTCTCTCTGTCTCTCTCTCTCTCTCTCTCTCTCTCTCTTTTAAGAGCTTGGTACCAAGGGTGCCTGGGTGGTACAGTTGGTTGAGCATCAGACTCTTGGTTTCCCTTCAGGTCATGAACTCAGGGTCATGGGATCCAGCCCTGCATCAGGATCCACACTTGGCTTGGAGTATACTTGGGACTCTCTCTGCCCCTCCCCCCACAAAATAAAAATAAATAATTTTAAAAAATAAATAAGTAAATAAATAATTTAAAAACTTGTTACCAGCCACTACCTTGACACAAATGGAACCTAAACATGCAAGTCATAGACTGCAGCAAATATTGTCAGTGCCCTCACCCATATTCCTTGTCTTTCTACTTATTTTCTAACTTACTTAAAGTTTTAAATCTGCAACTGTAGTCAGAAGGCTTATTCTAGATCTTTACAGAGCATTCTCCTCATAGGTACAGCAGGCTGGACGTACCAGGAAATTAACACCATTCTTCTTTCTTTCTTTCTTGCTAGAAGGAAGCATTCTTCAACCAACATTGGTGCATAAATATCATTTCTTTCATACCCCACTGGTGAGAAAATTCTGAGGCATGCGTTTTTTACAAGTTCTGAGTTTCCCTGTGAGATTATGCTTCAATTCTCCATCATGACAGCTGCTTTTGTAATTTATCTTCTTTCTAGAGACTTTCCTTCCTTTTCTCACTTTCCTATTCACCTCACCCAAACCCTGGCCCTGGTCCAATGAGGTTTCCTATCCCCTCCAAATAAACTACTTTCACACAATCCTTATCTCAGTGTCTGCTTCATGAGGAATCCAAATTACACTAACCAGTTATATGATTCTTGGGCCCTTCAAGCAAAAGTCTCTGACCTAGATCAAATACAGAAAGGCATGGAAACTCAGGAAAACTATATGGAAATAATTTTTGAAGAAAGATACTAGAGTGTTATGAATCTCAGCTCCTGAAAAGAAGGAGAGGAAAAGATTGTTTCCTTCTGGCAAAGATAAATAAAGCTGGATACTAGTTAAAGTGGTAAGGATGGATTTTAATCAGTAACAACTACAATAGGAAAGAGTCCACCATGAACTGAACTCACCTTTGATTTGTACAGAAGCCACTGAGTGTTTTAAAGGGAGAATGAAGGACCAGGAAAAAGGTAGAGCAGAAAGTCAGTAGAGTGAGAAAAATTAAAAGTTACAAAAAGCAGGAAGGGAGGTATTGGTTCATATGAAATCCATCTGGATTTGCTAATTACAGTTTATGAAAGTTAGGCTCCTACCTGCCCAGAGAGTCTGAGAGATGGGAGCCATACAGAAAAACATACAGAGCCAAACAGAAAAGTCATTTGGCAGCTTTGAATTTCCTCAGGCAGGCACTTTAAGGGTGAGTTGGGTCATCCTAAGGATGTAACCTTGATCTGTTAGAAACTATAATAGTGCTTATTCAAGTCTTCATAGGCTAAGAGTGAGTCCTACTCCAGAAGAAATCTCAGAGAGCCTGGCCAGAATTTGGTCAAGGAGAGATTTTTTGTCACCTCTTCCCTTACTGTATATTAAGAGAGGCTAAAAGGATGGAATGTTGGTATGTGTTCTTGGTAGATTTGAAGCACAGAGAACTGAATGACCTGAAAAATCTTAACTAAAAAGAGACCAGTTAGCAAGTTTGTTCCTCTGAAAAGAGGTAGCCAGCCTTTTCAGAGCACACCATACTTCAAGTACTTCCCAAGAACCAGATGTGCACCATGTAGTGCAGAAATGAGAGAAGTTTCTTCCCAATAAAACTGCCATCACAGAAGGGGAAATGGTCTCCACCAGGGACTATCTGCTTAGAGTCACTGCTGGACAAGCAGGAGCCAAGGAGGGAGCAAAAAGGCAGAGAAACAATATACATAGAAGAGATGTCACAGATTTTAGCCAAAAATTTCTTAGAAGAGTCTCTGAAGAATCCATGAAAGATCAGTTAGAAGTATCATCTGGGCCTAGAGAGAATGACAGCAGTTTACAACTGATCCTAAAAATCCTAAAATAAGAACATTCTTCCCCCTCTTTCCTTTTCCTTCTCCATTCCAAACCCAGAAGATTAGAAACAGCAAGCAGCTTGCAAATGGGAGAGTTGCTTAGCAATAAAGAGAAAAGAAACCAAGCACCTTATACTTTTTCTATGAGGTCAAAAATTCTATAGGACTTACCTTTGACATGAGCTGGACATGCTATATTTTAAGTCAAAATGGGTTTTATAATGTAAAAAAAGCATTGTCCTTTCTATTGTCTAAGAAAACAAGGAAACATGAAACACGTTATAGGTTGAATTGTGTGCCCAAAAGTTATCTTAAAGTCCTAACTCCTGGTACCTGCGAATGTGATTTTATTTGGAAATAAGATCTTTGCAGATGTGTTCAAGTTATAAAGAGGTCACTGGAATGGGCCCTTATCCAAGAAGACTAGGGTCCTTTCCTTATAAGAACAGGAAAATCCCACGTGAAGAGAGAGGCATAAGATCAACAATCATGTGATGACAGAAGCAGAAACTGGAGGAGTGATGGATCTACAAGCCAGTGAATGCCAAGGATTGTCAGCAAACCACCAGAAGTTAGGAAGAGTTAAGGCAAGATCCCCCTGTGGGTTCAAGAGGGAGTGTGGTCCTGCCAACACCCTGCTTTGGACTTCTGCCCTCCAGAACTGTAAGGCAATAAATTTCTATTATTCTAAGCCACCCTGTTTATGGAACTTTGTATGGCAGCCCTGGGAATTAATATAGCACCTGCCAGAGTTTCAAACCACAGCAGAAGAAAAACTTCCCTCACTAGGGGTACCTGGGTGGCTCAATCATTAAGCCTCTGCCTTCGGCTCAGGTCCTGATCCCAGGGTCCTGGGATGGAGCCCCACATGGGGCTCCATGCTCCACAGAAAGCCTACTTCTCCCTTTCCCACTCCTCCTGCTTGTGTTCTCTCTCTCACTGTGTCTCTCTCTGTCAAATAAATAAATAAAATCTTTAAAAAAAAACCCAAAAAACAAATTTTCTTTCACTAAATAAATAAATGTTAAAAGGACAATGGGAACAACCTGAAAGTTAAATTAAGAAAAGAATTCCACTTACAATAGCATCAAAAAAAGTCAAATATTAGGAATAAATTTGCAAAAGCACTACAAGACCAGTATACTAAAAACTATAAAACACTGTGGAAAGAATTAAAAGATCCAAATAAATGGAAAGAAACCCCATGTCCAATCACTGGAAGATTTAATATTCTTAAGATTGTAATATCCTCTAAATTGATGTACACATCCAATGAATCCCTATCAAAACCCCAGCTGACCTTTTTTGCAGAAATTGAAAAGCTTAATGCAATCCCTATCAAAATACCATCAACTTTTTTCAGATAAATGGAACAAATAATCTTAAAATTTGTATGGAATTGGGAAAGATCCTGACTATCAAGAGGAATGTGGAAAAAGAAAACCAAAGCTGGTGACATCACAATTCTAGACTTCAAGCTCTATTACAAATTTGTAATCATCAAGACAGTATGGTACTGGCCCAAAAATGGACACATGAACAAAGGAACAGAATAGAGAGCCCAGAAATAAACCCTCAACACTATGGTCAACTAATCCTCCACAAAGCAGGAAAGAATGCCCAATGGAAAAAAAGACAATCTTTTCAACAAATGGTGTTAGGAAATTGGATAGCCACATGCAGAAGAACCACATAAAAAATAGATTCAAAATGGATGAAAGACCTCAATGTGAGACAGGAATCCATCAAAATCCTTGAGGAAAACACAGGCAGCAACCTGTTCGACCTCAGCCACAGCAACTTCTTCCTAGAAATATCACCAAAGGCAAGGGAAGCAAGAACAAAAATGAACATTGGGACTTCACTAAGATAAAAAGCTTTTGCACAGCAAAGGAAACAGTAAATAAAATCAAAAGACAACCGACAGAATGGGAGATTTTTGTAAATGAGTATCATATAAAGGGCTAGTGTCCAAAATTTTAAAGAACTTATCAAACTTAATACCCAAAGAACAAATAATCTAATCAAGAAATGAGCAAAAGACATGAACAGACATTTCTGCAAAAAAGACATCTAAATGGACAACAGACACATGAAAAAGTGCTCAACATCACTTGGCATCAGGGAAATACATTATGCTAAGCAAAATAAGTCAGTCAGAGAAAGACAATTATATGATTTTTCTGATATGAGGAATTTGAGAGACAGGGTGGGGGATCATAGGAGGTAGGGAGGGGGAAAAATGAAACAAGATGGGACCAGGGAGATTGAAAAACCATGAGACTTTTAATCTCAGGAAATAAACTGAGGTTTGCTAGGGGTGTGGGGGGAGGGATAGGGTAGCTGGGTGATAGACAATGGGGAGGGAATGTGCTATGGTGAGTGCTCTAAATTATTTAAGACTGATGATTCACAGACCTGTACCCCTGTAGCAAATGATACATTATATGTTAATTAAAACAACAACAACAACAACACAGTGAGATATCACCTCACACAAGTCAGAATGGCTAAAAGTAACAAGTCAGGAAAACAATAGGTGTTGGTGAGGCTGCGGAGAAAGGGGAACCCTCCTACACTGTTGGTGGGAATGCAAGCTGATGCAGCCACTCTGGAAAACAGTGTGGAGTTTCCTCAAAAAGTTGAAAATAGAGCTACCCTAGGACACAGCAATTGCACTACTATGTATTTACCCCAAAGATACAAGCATCGTGATCCGAAGGGGCACGTGCACCGCCAATGTTTATAGCAGCAATGTCCGCAATAGCCGAACTATGGACCTAAGACCCTAGATGTCCATCAATAGATGAATAGATAAAGAAGATGTGGTATATATATGTGATGGAATACTATGTAACCATCAAAAAACCAAAATGTTGCCATTTGCAATGACATGGGAACTAGAGAGTATTATGCTAAGGGAAATAAGTCAATCAAAGAAAGACAATTATCATATGACCTCACTGATATTAGGAATTTGAACAAGACAGAGGATCATAAGAAAAAGGAGGGAAAAAAATGAAACAAGATGAAACCAGAGAGGGAGACAAACCATAAGAGGCTCTTAATCTCAGGAAACAAATTGAGGGGTGCTGGAGTGGAGGCGAGTGGTAGGGATGGGGAGGCTGGGTAATGGACATTGGGGAGAGTATGTGTTATGGTGAGTGCTGTGAAATACTGATGAATCACAGACCTGTACCCCTGAAACAAATACTATATTATATGTTAATTTTAAATAATTTTTTTAAAAAGAAATTTAAAAACTTCTCCTTGGGGCACCTGAGTGGCTCAGTTGGTTAAGCGACTGCCTTTGGCTCAGGTCATGATTCCAGAGACCGGGGATCAAGCCCCGCATTGGGCTCCCTGCTCCATGAGAAGCCTGCTTCTCCCTCTCTCACTCCGCCTGCTTGTGTTCCCACTCTGGCTGTGTTTCTCTCTGTCAAATAAATAAATAAAATCTTAAAAAAAAAAAAAGAAGGAAACAACAAAAAAACCCTTCTCCTAAAATTTAAATGGAAATGTAAGGGATAGAAATAGTCAAAACAGTCTTTAAAGAGAATAAAGTTGGAGGATTCACACTTCCTGATTTCCAGAGTTACTACAAAGTTACAAAAGTCAAGAGTGGTACTGGCATAAGGACAGACATATAAATCAATGGAATGGTCTTTAAAGCCCAGAAATAACCCTTCCATTTATGGTCCAGTGACTTTAGACAAGGGTGCCAATTCAATTCAATGGAGAAAGAACCCCTTTTTAATAAACTGGGCTGGGACAACTAGATATCCATGTATAAAAAAGAATGCAGAATGCAGTTGAATTCATAACTTCCCACTATTCAGTAAAGTTTACTACTGCATTAGGTAGAAGATACCAACAGTGAGATTTGAAAGCATCTAAAAGATTAGGCAGAAGAAGGTTTTTCTTTTCTTTTTTTCCTTTTTCTTCTTTTCTTTTCTTTCTTTCTTTTTTTTTTTTAAGATATTATTTATTTATGTGACAGAGAGAAACACAGCGAGAGAGGGAACACAAGCAGGGGGAGTGAGAGAGGGAAAAGCAGACTTCCCACTGAGCAGGGAGCCCCATGCAGGGCTCAATCCCAGGACACCAAGATCATGACCTGAGCCAAGGCAGAGGCTTAAGGACAGGACAGAGCCACCCAAGCACTCCAGGGGCTTTTCTTTTATAGAGAGAAATAAATAAGGCTAGAACAAACTAGGTGTGAGGAAATGGGATAACCAAGAGTTGGGGGATTAAACAATAGATCTTAGATCAGATCATGTTTTACCCTGAGGTTGGAATATTCTCAGGAGGCATCCAAGAGGAGGATTGGCTCAGGCTGAGCATGGGTTAAAGTTCAGAAGCCTGAGAGGAAAAAAAGAAACTTGCCAAACTTTGGTTAACAAGCATTTTGTTTTGATTGATCAGTGGAGACAAAACAGTTCAGGTAATCATTTATGGAGCAAAGAATGGAAATTCGGAGGGTCTGTATCTGACCTTGTCATAGATTATTAAGGAGGCATCCATAAAACTTATTTATATTATATGGAAATAAATTATAGTAAGCCATTTCCCACAATACAAAAAGGGGTAGGGGATGTATTTCTTATGTTGTTACTGTTTTACAGGAGCAAGGGTTCAGGTAAAATTCAATACAGTCATTATTTATAAACAAAGATTATTGCTTTTGGCAGCCCAGCAAAAGTGAAAGGGATAAAAAAAAGAATTTTATAGCATTCTGGGTCTCAGAATCCCAAAGGGAAGGTCTTGTAAACAGGGGCAAAGAATGAACAAGTCCTGAGATTAGAATGGCTGGAAAAGGGGCACCTGGGTGGCTCAATTGGTTAAGCAACTGCCTTTGGCTCAGGTCATGATCCCGGAGGACTTCTTCTCCCTCTCTCACTCCCCCTGCTTGTGTTCCCTCTCTGGCTGTGTTTCTTTCTGTCAAAAAAAAAAAAAAATGGCTGGAAAATGCAGTCATGTGCTATCCATAACTCTTAAATTAGTCAGAGAACCCCAAAATTGCTAAGAGGAGATAATGCAGTTTCAATATATTAGACCCAGGGTAGAGAAATGCTCATTAATCATTTGCATATTAAACAGAGAAGAGGCTCGCTACCTGATTTTCAGAATTATATCCAGGAGGTAAGTCCACTATTATTAGTTGGAGGCCAAAGGACATGTCATCAACCTTGCCAAACCTATTCATTAATGCTAACTCTAGGTAGCTCCAACCCTAGGATGAGAAATAAGGATGAAAATAAGGAATATAAAAAATACTACGGCATAATGGCAAGGAACATTGCCCTAAAGATATAAACAAAAATGAAGATCATGTCTACAAAAATGACTTTTTTCAAGAAAAGTGTGAAAAAAAATTTAAAGAACAAAAATCTGTTTGATATTCTTGACATTTTTTTCTTGACATTTTTTAAAAGCAAGATAAAATTCAATAAGCTTATCCTTAAGGATAATATAAGAAAAAAAATCATAGATAAAAATAGTTTCTTGAAAAAGAAAAAAGGGGAATTTAAAATTCAATGGCAATTTAAATGTTCATTGAGGGCTGTGAAAATAAAAACACAGCCTAAAATTGAATTGCTAATGAGAAAGACAAAAACACAAAACTTACTCAGAATGCAGAGAAAAAAGACAAGAACAAACATAAGTAAAAAATTATTTTAAGCTAGGAATTCCAGATGTCTGAATGGAAGAATTATATTTAGATACTTAATAGAATGAATGTTTTCTAACTTAAAGAAAATCAGGGGTACCTGGGCAACTTGGTCAGTTAAGCAGCTGCCTTGGGCTCAGGTCATGATCCCAGGGTTCTGGGATGGAACCCAGCATTGGCCCTCCCAGCTCAGCAAGAAACCTGCTTCTCCCTCTCTCTGCCTATTTCTCCCTCTCTCTCTGCCTGTTTCTCTCCCTGCTTGTGCTCTTTCTCTCTCTCTGTTAAATAAATGAATAAAATTTAGAAAGAAGAAGAAGAAGAAGAAGAAGAAGAAGAAGAAGAAGAAGAAGAAGAAGAAGAAGAAGAAGAAAGATAAGAAAGAAAGAAAGAAAAAAGAAAATCAGAATCTTTAAACCAAAAAGTCTCACTGGATTCTGGGAAATTTTAGTGATACAAGAAGGGTAAAACCTGGATCTAACTTAGTAATTTTTCATTAGAACTTTAATTTTGTTTTAATTCTGAAATCATCAAAGCAGACAGAACTAAAAAAAATTATGAGAGAAAAAGAGAAAGAAGAAATAAAATGGAGAAAGAGAAAGGGGATAGATGATACAAATGAGAGTGGGTTTTGTTACAGATTTGTTGTTTATATTTTACAAGAACATAATGTACAGTTAGTTAAGTGATAACAAACTTGAAAATTCTAACAGACATTTTTGTAGGAAAGAACAAACTGAAATGCGTATCTTAAAAGGTTACCTCCAAATAGAGCATACATAGTAATTTAAACAAGCTTTTTCAAGTCTGAGTAGCAGTAAGTTTGTTAAAAAATGTAATAACATCTGATGGGGAGGTGGGGGGATGGGAGAGCCTGGTGGTGGGTACTGAGGGCACCTATTGCATGGAGCCCTGGGTGTGGGGCATGGGCAATGAATCTTGGAACACTGAAAAAATAAATAAATTTAAAGTAAAAAAAAAAATGTAATAATATGGAAGCTAGAAAATTAAGGAAAACTGCTCAACTCACTTGATGCCCGAACTTAATATCACATACATATTCACATGTACTAGTAACAGATGAATTTCATCATAAACACAGTTAATATTTAGGTATGCTTATTTTTTTTTGCAATTTTTTCCCCAGAAGTCCTGAAACCATCAAGTAGAAAATAAAAAATGATTGATGTACTCTTTGGCAAAGAAGATAGAATTATCAGAAATAAAGGGGAAAGTTTGGTGTATGCATGCTCATTGCATTATTATTTAACAATAATACTAAAAATTGGAACCAACATAAATATCAAACAAGTAACATATACTTCTCTTCACTTTTTTTTTTTTTTGCAAGAGTACTATTTTAAATCTTCATTTGTAAGGTTATTATTATGGAATGTTTCACATTTTTTTTATCAATATAAAAAAGTCAAATTTCTAGAAGTTTATTATAGGAAGTGAAACACAGTTGTAGTGATATACAGTTATAGATGCTTTATCTACAGCTCACACAGGCTATACATAGCCTAACTATCTATGGGTTCACTAGTTGGGCTGTGGGAGAACCTATCCCCTGTTCCAGTCCTGAATTTCTGGTCTGTAAGATACCTTCTGATCAAGGTACTTGATCATGAGCTTTCGCTTTTTCTATTTCCTCCAACCTGTCTGCTAAACAGTTTTGTAATATTATTACTAATTAGTACAATAACCCAGTCTTGATTAATCGCATGCAATAAGAGCCCTGGGGAGTGAGAATATTTCAATATTTCAATATTGAAAACAATAAGCTACAAATTGACCTATGACTTTATGATGCCTGTGCAGATATTTTCACATAACCACACACACAGGACAGCTTGACCCAAAGCAATGAGGCTGCTGCTATTACTTTGCCAAGTTTTCCATCCCTCTGACTACCCAGAGTTCCTACTATATTATCTTTTATACATATATCTTAAATTCAAATTGAAGTTCTTTATATGTCATTCAAATTCATCTCTTCAACTCAACTTATCCAGCTCTGAAAAGAACACTAATCTATTAGTACAAGATGCAATGTTTGCCATATTAAATATGCCATGGGGCCAGCATTTTTAAACAATGATGAATTCATTGCTCATAGAATAAATTCCAACAGGCAAAATTGTAGCCAATATGTCTGAAGATGTGTCCTTTCCGGCCAAATTCTGGCATGCACACACATATTATTTTAGTATAATAGACCCTATAAATTATATGTAGGGGACACTGGTGTGCCGGTCAAACCCCCTTCGCTGGGCCAACACACTGTCCTCCAGCCACTAAAAGTATTGGCTCCTAAGGGCTCAAAGCTGCATCTCCCCTCATGAATTGGCCTCAGCTAAAGGGAGCTACGTAAACTTATGTCCCCACCTCACCATCCAGCCTCACACACAAACCCACAGCAATGAGTAATGGTAAGCCACCGTCCACCCCTTGAGGGAAGGTCTACTTTGTGTTATAGTTTATGTTCCCGAACCCACCCCTCGTGGGCCAGGCCACCTCTGAGCTTTACCTGAGATCATATCCTTACTCTCCCCTCTATTCTGCTTTACTCACTACCTTAGAGGGTTTTGCTGAAAAACCACTCCTACAGTAAAACACAGGTACTTCAACACAGGGAATATAGTCAATGGTATGGTGGTAGGGTTGTATGGTGATAGAGGGTAGCTACACTTGTGGTGAGCACAGCGTAACAAATAGATTTGTTGAATCACTGCACTGTACACCTGAAGCTAAAGTAACACTGTGTATCTATTATATTTCAATTTAAAAAAGAATGTATACCTGAATCTCCATCTCAACCTCTGCTTCTAGGAAACCTAACCCAAAGCTGTATACTATCTTTGTTCTGGGATAACTCGACATTTAACCTCATTAATTCCTGAATCAACACATCTGATAAAAACATCACAACCGTTTATTGATGAAAATAAGAAAGAAATGAAAGCAAAGTACAGGAACAGATGGGAGATGCATATTTCAATTTTGTGACTGTTTTTTTCTTTAAATAAATGTATCTATTCCTGAGTGATATAGATGATGCTTCAGGCTAACCCTCGGTTCAGTATTATTCCTAACCTTCACCGTTTTGGGGGTTTGGGGTTTTTTCACAAATCACCTCCATCCAAATGCCTTTCTAAATACCAAGCTGAATGTACACATATTTTTTAAAGTATTTGTAGATCTATGCTTTTGTTGGATCACTTCTTTAAATCTGTTGGTAAATTTCATGTTTTTATACATTTAAAAGACTGCACAAATCCACCACATATTCTTATTGAAATGTAATCTTTGCTTAGAAAACATCAGTGAAAACAGAGTGACGATGTGTATTCATAATCAGCTGGAGAGAAAAAAAACCTCAAGCATTTATATTTAGACTAGAAATGCATGTGCAAGCTTCAATATTTTCAGAAATATTTTCCTCTGTTTTCGGCTCCTCTGTTAATGAGCAAATAAAGCATCCTGTCACCTAAAATATAAAGGTAAGGGATCTGAAAGCAAGACATGCCGAATGAGCACTTTTCCTCGCAAAGCGAGAGTCGAAAAGAAAGGAGGCTTGTAATGAGACATAAGTAGTTGTGAGAAAAGACATCACAGGCAGTTTCCTGACAGGAAGACTAAGATTTAATCACCTGAAGCTTGCTTTTGCAGCCGCTGCCGAGGCGGGTTAGCTTCACCGTGAGGGAGCGGGATGCCTGTCAAGTCCGCAGTAAAGCAAACGGAATTGCTGCCGACGCGCTGCCCACGGACAACAGATGATCCTCGCACGCCATTTATTTCACTCCTGCACATTTTGATCTTGTGTTGTGTTATCTATAGAAAACACAGAGCCTGTATATCACTACAAAGGGACATTGAGGGAGAAAAGATTGTCATTAAACCTATGAAAAGGGAGAGAAGAAAAGCTTCTTTTTTTAAAACTACTTCACAGAATCCTACTGCTTAGCAGATCAGAGATTCATTTGAATCATAACTTCAAAAGCTATTACATTGTAGACGCACATAATTAAAATTTCTGATTTGGAAAGAGGGGTGGGGTAATGAGCCTACACTTCTTGTGTATTATACAGTTCCACCCGTAGGGGAGTCCTTTAAGCCAGCCAAGCTACTCAGACTAGCTGTGTGACCTTGGGCGACTCCGCCTCAGAGAGTGCCTGTGGAGACTGGAATTAAAACAGGTATCTCATAGCATAATAGAGGAGCAAATAAGTACTGTATGTAAAGACTCTAAACAGATTAGCCCCCTTCCATTCCATGGAGCAAGAGTAAATTCCCGGATGATCAGATCTTATATTCTGTATTGCCTTCTAAGTCACTGTTATCATCATAATTGTTCAATAAATAATGTGTGAAATAAAAATAATGACCATATGTCCTTAATGCTCATTCCCCTACTGAGATAATTTGAGGCTACATAATTGGAAGAAGACAAGAGAGAAACACTATCACATATTGGGAAAAGGGCTAATTAATTATAGAATTTTCATTAATTTCAGAAGTCATTTGTCTTGATATGTTACTGTGCCTACAGGAAGAGAATTACATGAAACTTGAGGCATTCGAATAATTGTTACAGAAGATACTTCTTCAGCCCTTGTGAAATTATAAAAATAAAAACATTTTATGGAACATAATAGCTACCAAGTACTGAGCTAAGACTGTGTTCTCTCTAGAAGTACTTGTGGGTTGAATTGTGGCCCCAGCCCACTTAAAAGATGTTTATCTGGAACCTCTGACTGTGACCTTACTTGAAAAAGGGGTCTTTGCTGATATAATTAAGGACTTTACAATAAAACTATCCTGATTAAGGAGGGCCTAAATACAATGACATGTGTCCTTATAAGAGAAAAGGCAGAGGGAGATCAGACAAAGACACACAAAAGAAGGACAGATGAAGACACAGACAGAGACTGGAATGATGCAGCCACCAGGAACTAGAAGAGACGAGGAGTGATCCTCTTCTAGAGCCTCCAGAGGAAACGTGGCCCTGCCAACACCTTGAGTTTGAAATTCTGTCCTCCAGAACTGTGAAAGAAAAAAATTCTTATTTTTTTAAGATACCACATTTACAGTAATTTGTTGACAACCCTAGAACACTAATACATTACTTTAGTATTCTCATAATAAGTATAAATAGCTGTATTTGTCCCATTTTCTCTACTAAGAGATTCAGAAGGGAAAGAAGATCCAAGGTCCCTGAGCTAGCAACGACTGAGCCTTTTTTTTTTTAAGTCAATTTTAAACCTCTTTTGAAAGCTTCCTTTCCACTGGGTGTTATCCGCAACTAACGGATCATTGAACATTACATCAAAAACTAATGATGTACTTATATGGTGCCTAACTGAACATAATAAAAATAAATATAAATAAATAAATAAATAGATAGATAGATAGATAGATAAAATGAAACCATTAAAAAAAGAAAAGCTCCTTTCTAACTCCACAGCAGGAGCAATCTCTCTTTGGTTTTTCCTTACCACTTGCTTACCATTTCTTGGCAAAATTGTTTATGCTAAGCATGCATTAAGTCCTCAGATTGTCAGTTGACACTGTTTGATGTCAAGAAGCTCCTGAAGTGGGTTGACAAGGAAAGAAACATTGAGGATCTGCTTAGCTAATGAGCAAACTCCAAAAGGTCATTCCTAGAGTTGGCGTGGCATCCCTGAGTCTGAGGAGATGTTGTTGTCTGACTCTCTATTGTTAGTGCTGAAGCTTAGTAGCAGCTTTAAATCTTCTACTTATTTATTGAGAGTTTCTGAAAGGAGCCTCTGGGTTCCTAGATGATCGTTCCCAAGGATCTAGGAGTTGCCAGATTATCTTTGAGACAATTCTGACTGGCCCCACTACGAACAAGCTGCTGTGTAAAAATAGCGACTGCCAGGGGATTTTTCCAGGACAAAAATCAGACCTGCCAATCACCCCCAGCTCTGGGCATCCACATCCACTCCGTGAGGCCAGCTGTCACAGACTCTCTACAAAGATGAGTCTGAAAATGTCTTCTTCATCCTGTCCTCGATATTATATTCTCTTCCTTTTTCTTCACATCTATTTTTAACAGCTTTCATGAAGTATAATTTACATACAATAAAATTAACCCATTTTAAGACTACATTTTATAAAACTGGCAATGTCCACAGTCAGGTAACCACCACTACACCCAAAATATCGAACAAAATGTAGGATCTTCCTCACTATTCTCATGCCCTTCTGAGGTCAATCCCTCCTCTCTGTGCCCACCCTCATTCATCCTCTACTTCTTGCCCCTGTATGTCTATTCTTCCTAGGACTTCATTTAAATGGAATAATAGGATATATAGTTTTGTTTGTTGGTTTGTTTCTGATTTCTTTCACTAACATAGTGTTTTTCAAATTCATTCAAACTGCAAAATGATTTTGCATTGCTCAGTAGTTCATTCCTATTTGTGGCTAAATTTCCATCGTATGGATGTACCAAAATGTGTTTCTCCATTTGCCAGCTGATGAACATTTGGACTGTTTTTAGTTGAGGATATTCTGAATAATCCTATCTCGTATTTAATTTTATTTGTTTATCTTACTTTTCTCTTATCTTCTCTTCTCTATCTTCAAGAATATCTTTTTCTTTCCAAATCCAAACAGCACTAACAAAATAAAGTTTGAGAGGTCTATGGCAGTGGTTCTAAAAGTGGTTGTCACTCAGGAGATTTGTGACAAAACCTGGAAACATTTGGATTCTCACAATTTGAAGGGGGTGGGGGCTGCTATTGGCATCTACGTAGTGGAGAACCCAGGGAATCTGTTCTACATCCAGTAATGTGCAGGAGAGCACCCTACAACAAAGAATTATCCAAGCCAAATGTCAATAGTGCCAAGATTGGGAAACCAAGGCCTCTGTCTATCATCTATCTATCTATCCATCTATCTTTATATGAATGATCTTATAAAGAAGGACTTTGCATGAAACCTACTACTTGGTAGAAATTTAAATAAAAATATCTTCCTTTTTTTTTTTTTGAGAGAGAGAGAGAGAGCACATGTGCACAGGTGAGTGTCTGTGTGTGTTGGTGGTAGAGGGAAGGGGTTGGTGCAGAGGGAGACAGAGAATCATAAGCAGGCATCACATGAGTGCAAAGCCTAATTTGGGGCTTGATCTCACAACCCTAAGATCATGACCTGTGCCGAAATCAAGAGTTGGACGCTTAACCGACTGAGTCACTCAGGCCTCCCTGTCTTTCATCCTTCTAAGGAAAAATCCTAGAATTCAAGGAGTAACTTTTCATTTTGACATAAAGGCTTTAGAACAGGAAGTGAATCTATTTCCAGTAACAATACACTAAACAATACCTGAATCACTGGCCAGATTAGTTTTCCTGTTCAGGAAACCAAGCTGCAAAATCACTCAGCCCCCAGGTGGAATCCTTGGTGAGTTACAAGGAAAATGACTATCTGATCAGATAGCCGCTTGTAAGGCAAAAGGCAAGTGTGTTTAGGACTGGGAAGGGGGCAAATGGCTATTTTGTCAAAGACTCCATCAACTATAAAGGTTAACAGTGATACACTGTTGTCTTTCCTTCTGGGAGTCGGCTCAAGTGTTCTTAAATCCTTCTCTACCAGATGCATCTAGCTTCTAGCTTCAATATCTCACCAGTTTGCAGCCTGGTGCAATGAAGACAAGCAAATGAAATAATCCTCAGCTTAAAGAAGTGACCACTTAAAACAATGACTGAATCATACTTTAGGATAAGCCTATTTTGGTAACAAGTTCTGGGAGAATGAAATCTTATCTGAATCTGGCACAAAACATTTAATTTACTCTGAAGTGTCGTTAGTCTTCAAACTTTTTATATAATTTCTGCAAAGAGCATGGATTTGAAGCCAGGCAGATTTGAATTTTATTCAAAACTTCAGTACTTGGATTTTATACAAACAAGGCCAAATCTTTCAACCTCTTTCATCTTCATCTATAAGATGGAGAAACAACAGCTAATTTAGAATTTGTGTAAGGTGTAAATAGTATATTTTATATACAGAAACTGGCGCATAGTGTGCCTCTCAGAAATGTTGATTTCTGGGGCGCCTGGGTGCCTCAGTCATTGGGCATCTGCCTTCAGCTTGGGTCATGATCCTGGAATCTTGGGATCGAGCCCCACATGGGGTTCCTGGCTTGAAGGGAGACCTGCTTCTCTCTCTCTCACTCCCCCTGCTTGTGTTCCCTCTCTAGCTGTGTTTCTGTCTGTCAAATAAATAAAATCTTTCTAAAAAAGAAAAGAAATGTTGATCTCCTTGTTGTTTTCAACTGCCAGTTTCAAACTAAATGCTTTTAAAAAGAAAAACTAACATTCGCTTCAAAAAAACAAATATTGGGTGCCTGGGTGGCTCAGTGGGTTAAGCCTCTGCCTTCAGCTCAGGTCATGATCTCAGGGTCCTGGAATCGAGACCCCGCATCAGGCTCTCTGCTCAGCGGGGAGCCTGCTTCCTCCTCTCTGCCTGCCTGCCTCTCTGTCTGCATGTGATCTCTCTCTCTGTCAAATAAATAAATAAAATCTTTAAAAAAAATTTTTAAAAACCAAATATTAAGGTTTATTTAATATTTAAATGTTATGATGTATGCAACATGCATGATAAGGTATATTTCTTACCCAATATTCATGAAATATAAGAGTTAGACTGATAAATAGTACAAGGGAAATTCTTGTAAGGCATGCCGATCGAACTAAATAATTTGTGGAAGAAAAAGTCGCAAGATCAAACCACCTTAACCTAACTGAAGTTATGATATATATT
This sequence comes from Spilogale gracilis, assembly GCA_004023965.1. Lineage (NCBI taxonomy): Eukaryota > Metazoa > Chordata > Mammalia > Carnivora > Mephitidae > Spilogale > Spilogale gracilis. The sequence continues at coordinate 44,562 of PITA01004312.1, forward strand.
TTTGAAAATAACTAGTTTGTGATAGTAAACTAAGTTATCAGTCCCTTATTACTGAATGTGTTCATAATTCATAACGTAAACTTCACCCAAAATGAATTACCAAAAAAAAAGTTGAATTAACCAAGGTGCCTGAAAGGCAAATATACCATCTCTCTCTCTCTCTCTCTTTTTTTTTTTTATGAATTAGTCTCTTGTCTCTCCAAAATTATATATATATAATTTATATATATATAATTTATACCTCTCTTCTAAGTCATAGGACCATTTGAGACACATTTGACTTGTAAAATGTTATAGAAAACAAAATTAAAATTTTCTAATTTAGAATATAAATGTAAATTCCTACTTTCAGGGGAAGTAGAATACCCTTGTTTGTTAACTCTACACATTTAAAAAAAAAAAAAAGGAAGAAACAGAGAGAGGGAAGGGGAAGGCGTGGTAAAGAAAATGAAAAAGAGAAATGTATTCCCTTCACACTGAGTAGCAGTAGCAATAAGACATCGTCAGGTGTGGGGAAAACACTTTGCATCCTGTCTTCTGAGCTCCTGATTCCCCCTATCTTTGGATTTAGGCTAACACTCCTGATACTAATCTATCCACTGCTGTTTAGAGATCTGGTTCCTCTCTCTAGGAAGAAGAAAAAGGAAACAGATGTCTTTCTTCAAGCTGGGATTCCCAAGAGAATTACATTACTAATTAGGAGAGGTGGAGCTGGAAGGAGAAGGAAGAAAAAAAAAAAAAAAAGGCTGTGCCCAGAGGCAAAACTCTGCAGTTAGCCTTTTATTTGATGATCTGCTAGAAACCAAGTGCTCTCTTGAACAATAGAGAAGGACATTCCTCTGTGGAGAAGAGGGAGTGAAGAGTTTTTCCACATGTTTCCCAAGCAGCTGATTCCAGGTGTGTTTGTAGTGAGTCTAGTTTAAACAGCACCGCTGCCTTTTGATTGGAAGATGACACTGGCTGTCATTTCAGGCCATCTTCACATACTCTCCTAGGATCCATCTCAAGGGTTTTCTTCTCCTACTTTTGAAGATTTATGAGACAGTTTCATGTGAAATTGAACTGGTCATTAAGAAAAAAAAGACAAGAAAAGTAGTGAGAATGCTTGAAAAAAATAGAGAAATGGACAACTAGAATAAAGAATGCAGATGTATACACATGTGCAATTACTTATAGTTATAATATTGAAAAATGATGTCAATATGATTGACATTAATATGAATCTAATCCTCTTACTTCTTTTCAATTATTTCCCATAATAAACTTTGTACTCTGGCGTAAAGGATTATTTCATTATATGTCTCTACATCCATCTAACTGCATCTTTCACCCCTCCTACCTTATGGGCTCAAATCATTTAAAATCACCTGTCATTCCCTGACAAGTCTCTTAGGCATTTGCAGTCACTTCTGCCTGGAATGCCAACAAAGCTTCTATTAAAAACAAACAAACAAAACAAAACAAAGATTTATTTTATTTATTTTGAGAAAGAGAGAGTGTGTGTGTGTGTGTGTGTGTGCACGCGCGTGTGGAGGGAGGGGCAGTGGGAGAGGGAGAGAAATCTCAAGCAGACTCCCCCCCCAGAGCAGAGCCTAAAGGGGCTCCACCCCATGACCCTGAAATCAAGACCTGAACCAAAATTGGCTCTGACCCAGATGAGCTGATTTAAGCTCCGATTACAGTGCACAAGTTTTTGCTGTGCAAATAACCCGATTATATACATAAAAATATTGTAATTGTCATGGCAATTAACTCCCAACTGGATCACAAACACCACTATGAGTATAGAAACTGTCTTTTCATCATGGTAAGCATGTATTAAATGTTTGTTGTCTAAAAACAGGAATGAATAAATGACTAAATGAATGAATAAATAAATATACTGTGACTAGAGACAGACATACATTCTCATGAGTCTTGAAGCAACAAAAAGTCAAAGCAAGAACAGGATCAACATTGGTTTTTAATCAGAATTATATAAATATAAACTCAATGTCCCTAGTCCTAAATCCTATTAATGTAGATGGGAGTCATTTTAACAATGATACAATTAAACAAGTGACAATCACACAAATCATCTGTCTCGTCCCGTTTACCCATAGTCTTTTTTTTTTTTAAGATTTTATTTATTTATTTGACAGAGAGAAACACAGCAAGAGAGGGAACACAAGCAAGGGGAGTGAGAGAGGGAGAAGCAGGCTTCCTGTCGAACAGGGAGCCCGATGTGGGGCTCGATCCGAGGTCTCCGGGATCATGACCTGAGCTGAAGGCAGTCGCTTAACCAACTGAGCCACCCAGGCACCCCTACCCACAGTCTTTAGACTTCTTGAAACTGTGCCCCCTAGAGTTTCAGAGGCCTCCACAGGTGAAAGGCAGGTCACCTGTGCTTGCAAACTTTCCTCTAAGCCACAGTACTTTATAATATCTCCCCTGCCTTCTGCTCTTGCCCTGGGTTCTCATCGGCAGTAACTTTTGCTCCCCCACCTGATGGAAAGTGTCTCAAGGCTGCAATTCCAAATGGTGCCCCCTGTGACAAGTCAACAAGGATGGTGTCTCCCAAGAGCCCCTAAAACACCAATCTCCAAGAACCAGAAAGACATCATCGAGATTGCCCTGCTCCTTCATTTATCCATTTTTTTTCCTGTCCGAATGATCTAAGGCAAACTACTGTGCTAATTCTCATCATATATGAAAATGTTTTTCATGAAAATAGTGCCTCATTCTCTGTCTCTTCTACAGGTATTGAGGAAGATGTGTAAGGGGCTTGGAAGGAGACTCGACTCTTCATGACTCCTTCATTGCTGTTTTCTGTCCTTTCTCAGGGATCCTGTGCACCAACCTCTCCTTTCATCTCTGAGCCAAAATAACCAAGCTGCCATGTAAACAGACCACTAATTGCTCACAATCACAAATTCCTCAGAGCCTAGGAATCAAAATTCTCTCTGGGATCAGCAAGGATTCTGGCTACCAAAGATTAGGCTGATGTCATTGTTTTAAAATATTTCCTCTAGGGGCGCGTGGGTGGCTCAGGCAGTTAAATATCAACTCTTGATTTCAGCTCCGGTCATGGTCTCTGGGTCCTCGCATCAGGCTCCCTGCCTGGAGGGGTAGTCTGCTTGAGGATTTCTCTCTTCCTCCCTTTGCTCCTCCCTCCCAAATAAATGACTAACTCTTAAAAAAAAAAGAAAGAAAGAAAAAAAGAATATTACCTCCAAAATGCCATTGCTTCTCTCACACAAGTTTTGTGTAGGAGAAGAAAATAAACAAGGGTAAACTTGAGAAACAAACTATGGATACTGCATATTAACTGCCCCAGGAGACACACTTGTATAGCACCGGGGAAGTTGTTTCAAAATGAGAAGATAGGCTAGGTAGGCCACCCATAATTAGAAATACTTACCAATCATGGAGAATAAATTTTTTAGAAGTTTCCATACACCTAGAAAAAGGCTGGTTATATTGTAGTCATGACAACAGAATTGGTTTTAAGTCAATATAATAAATTAATGATAATTTGCCTCAGTGAACACACTTCTGCAATCCAACTAATCAGTGACAATTCTCTTTTGAAAGTCAGCCACTTACCTCAGTGAGCAAGCTTCTAAAGCCAATCTCATCAACTAGTCATACCCAAGTAAACATGTTTCTATAGCTGACATCAACCCATTTCTAACACTCCACCAGCTCCTTGATTTGATATTTCCCAAAATTTCTTTAGATACTCATTTCAGTGTTATCCTCAGAGAAGATTATATCTCACCAACACAACTCTCCCTTACTTAAGTAAGCAATTCAGCAGTGTGTGTGTGTGTGTGTGTGTGTGTGTGTGTGTGAAAGAGAGAGAGAAAGAGAGAGAGAGAGAAGGGGAGGGAGGGAGGGAGAAAGTCTCATCCTCTCATATCACCATAGCTAAACATGTGCCATTGGTTAGGAAATCTGTGTAAAGGAATTTTAAGAGGGGTGGCAATAGCTAAAAGACAGAGTTTTACTAACATTGGACCTAGCCCTGAAAGACAGCTGTACCTATTCCAAGCATTTAGGAGTCACTTCCTGATTTTAATTCTAACAAACTTTTTAACCTTGTGAAACTTATATAAATTCTGTTAACTCTTCATTTGTCATCTATAAAGAAGACATGACACTATCTCTCTGTCTTAATATGATTTCTAAATTACACAGTAGTGGTGTTATGAATGATAAAGCACTCAAGAGTTGGTAAATACTAATTCATACAAGCCCATTCACTCTGGGATCATGAAAAAGATTTAAGAAAAAAATAAATTTTCTTCTCTGTTCTGTCTTCTCTTCTTCCCTTCCTTGCTCCAGATGCATTAAATGTGAAGTTTCTATGTAATCTTCTTTAGTTATATTCTTATACTACCATGTATGTGTGTGTATTTTTAAAAAATAGTATACAGATTATATACATATTATGCACCTTGTTCTGTACCTATTTTCATTTTACCAGAGATTTTAAAGATCATCCCATACAGTATGTGCAAAGTTGTTTCGTTATTTTTTGATGGCTACTTCGCACTGCACATGACAGTGCTCCATAAGTCATTGAACCTGTGATCTACGTAGGCATTTAGGTGGTTTCCAATATTGGGTTGTATCAACATATCTTCAAATACTTTAAGAATCAATTTTCAGAGTAAAATGTCTTGAATAAAAGAGTGTACACATTTTAAATTTTAATAGATATTGCCTATTATCTCTCTAAAGAATTTTCACCAGTTCATACTCCCATCCATAAAAGAGCGAATAAATCTTCCAACAGTTTTTACCAATTCTGTTACTAAAAGTAGTGTCAACTCAAAGTGTCTTTTTAATTTAATATTAACTCACATTTATTATGTATACAGTTGAATGCCTGAAGTAATAACCCATATCTGAAGTAATGTTTAGCTTTTCAGAGGAGGGTCTTTTTTTTTTTTCTGAAAGCAGCCATCTCTTTCCCAAATAATAATAAATGTGCATCATCTTTACATTTTAAGACCCCTTGTTAAAGAAATGCATCTTTATCAGGAATATGTGATAATTTACAGCTGTTGTTCTCTGGTCCTGAAGGCTGGTGGTGGAAGAGTGAGTCTCTGTGTTTGCAAATGTCATCTCTTTCCTAGTCTTCCAATAAGAGGTCATTTACCAGCATAGAATTAGGCAAAACACTTATAGCATTCATACAGTTTTAGGGTCAACGAAAACGCTTATTTGGGGCCACCTCTCTAGATATGGAAAAAACTTTATTGCTCTGAGACCAGAGAACTTTCACAAAGCCACTTTTGTGAGGAAGCATGGAACACAGCATGAAGCACAAAAAATGGCAAGTTCCGGTCATAAAAAAAATGCAACATCAGAGAAAATTCCAACCTTCCTGATGGAGTTTACCACTTGAGGCATGGGAAGCGTGGCATTAGGGTGAGGGGTGATGTGTCTCAGTTATGTCTGAGCCTGGAGCTATTTGAGCACGTGCGTCTGTTTGCGGAGGGACCGGTGACATTGATGGAGGCTGACAAAGCAGAGCAGCCGCGAGGCGCCGCCACCAAGTGGCTTAAAAAGTCACTGGTGAAAACCATTTAATATCTTTTCCCTTCGAATTTCTATCTGACAATAGGACCACCTACTCCATTTCTTTTCTTTTTTCTTTTCTTTTCTTTTCTTTCTTAGACTTTATTTATTTATTTGACAGAGAGAAACACAGCCAGAGAGGGAACACAAGCAGGGGGAGTGAGAGAGGGAGAAGCAGGGTTCCCGCGGAGCAGGGAGCCCCATGGAGGGCTCGAACCGGGGTCTCCAAGATCATGACCTGAGCCGAAGGCTCACTTAATGACTGAGCCACCCAGGCGCCCCTCCATTTCTTTTCTTTCCCACACATAACTGATTCTCAGTAAGTGATTGTAGATTAGCCAGTGATGATGTCTCTCTCTCTCTCTCTCTCTCTCTCTCTCTCTCTCTCTGAGAAGACAAAATCATGCAAAACATTATCTCATCCACACATAGCTTTTGGGATCATATAAATAAAATCTAATTTATTTAGCTAATAGGCTGGTGGCAGCATGAAAATTAGAATCCTAATGCCATTCAATCCCTATTCTCAAACCATTACAATATAATTTGATTTCTTTAAAAAGAATGTTTCAAAATTCCTTGATTCATTTTAAAGAAAGATACTTACTATTTTTAGGGTCCCAATTTAGGTCTCCTTAACTAAGTTTATACACAAGTGGGGATCATTTTAGGATCAAAGCTTGTGTTTTGGATGTTGATATAGTAAACCATTCTTTGGCAACTCCCATCCTTCCTCATAATTTTATCAGGATTTGTAGAACTTGGCTTTGTAATTTTTAAAAAACAGAATGTACTTATAAGTTATGCTATTTTTGAACTGAATACCTGAAGCAAAATATAAAGCTGGCAAACAATGTTATAAAACTCAAAGTGTGCAGAAAATTTAAACACTGTAATTACATTAGGGATATCAGCTCAGGATGCATTTGAAATGACTGAAGAAAGAAGTATGTCCCCTTTCCACATGCAGTTTGCAAAACAGTTTCTTATACACCTGTCTCTTCCTCCACCATTATAACTACAAGGCAAAACTCAGCAGGCTATGGCTTTTCTGATTCTTTTCCAACCCATAAAGGCTCACTGCTTTCATTCCAACACAGGCCATGGGGCCCTGATAAACCTCAGCATCAAGAAGAGGTAGGTCTTCTGTGGAAATATTCTGTAACTTTCCCAAGTGCAAGAATGTCTATAATGCACAAAGAAAACATGTTGCCCCCACAGCTGACTGATTTAGTTGGGCATTTAAGTGGCCTTGAGTTAAAAGAAAAAAGACTGAGAAAAAAGAATATGTTGTAGATTTTAATTATTCCTTTGCCAACCACACCATAAACAGAAACTATAAAAATTTATCATCTGATGAAAGTTCCCCTTTCACTGAAGTGTAAACCCAGTTGGAACAGCCACTGTGTTCTAAGCTATTGGCTCCAGACTGTTAGAAAGCAAAGGAAGTGCAGGCAGAGGCACAATGCTTTGCATATGGTACAACCTTTGTGTTCCAGCAACTTCTCACTTGCCAGGAGCCATCCTCAAGTGGCTGTCAAGGCTTAATAAACACAGACTGGAAACATCTGTAACTTCCCCCTCAATGCCTCCTATAGCAGTATGAAGTCCTCTCTACAAGTGCAGAGTCTAAAAAAAAATGAAAGCTGGCATCACAACTTGGGACATAAGCAAATCCAAAATTTAGTTAGAATGATACTCATTAGAAAAACCTGTTTTGTTTTCCTGTTCCGTTCATGGTGATAGAGGTACATGGATTCATCAACATGCTAGAATATACACTTGGGAAACAATATACCAAGGTTAGGAACTCAGTCATTCCACAGATTTTTTTTTTAACTTGTTATGGTATGAGGCATAATGATATGTGCTAGGGAAACTATGCCAGCAATATACCTGCAGAATAAAAGAGTCACTAGTCCTCACAAAGATCTAATGTCATACTGTCAATCTGTAGTCAACTCAGATGCAGCTGATGTTAAACAAACAAACAAAAATGATGACAATGATAATTATAACCAAAATTACCACTATTCATTGTGTGGGTGACCACCATGAACTGAGTATTGCTATGGTCAGTGAGATTGTATAGATATATATATACACACATATACTAATTCAGTCCTTATATACCTTCACCCTGTTTCCACAGCTATTTCAGTCCATATTATCACTCTAAGTTCCTCTTCTGACAAAATTAACTTATTGGTGATACAACCTCATCCCCTGATATGTCCCCTGATATCTCCCAGACATTTAAGCAGTCACATAAATAAGCCACGTTTGTTCTCCCAAGTCACCCGTGAAGGGAGAACTCACACACTGCCACTCAGAGTCAGGGGATTCCTCAGCAGCCGCTCTGAACACCTGGTGCCACTATGTTGTCACCTCCCACAAAGACACAGCAGGAGACGTTCAGGATGTGAGAGTTGGGTTGGGATCTCAGACAGAGAACCCCACATGTCACTCTTTTAAATTATGAAAGAGATATTTATACCATGCTTAAATAACAAAAAAGGAAGAGGAAAGTATATGTGAGCAGGAAAGAAAAGGAAAGCATTAGACCAAGATAGGTCAGACCCCAGAGTATTGCAGCCTTGTGAGGATGCAGCTCTCGATCTGGCCCACAAGGCCAAATACGGAGGTGATTCCTCAGAGATGAGGTTTCTTTCAGGGCATCTCCTACCTGTACTGATCCTAGCACCTTGTTTTCATGTAAATCAGAGACTCCATGGCTCACGGAGATCCAGGCAGTCTGCAAAGGTGAAACACCAGCCATCTTGAGTCATCTCAGCACGTCATTTATTGCATCTGACATCCCAGAAACCAAAGGTTCAGTGCTACTGTTCATGGGACACATATCATAGCTCTAATGGTATAGGAATGTGGGGAGACCAGCTAAGTATTGTCCTGTACGCTCTGGGGGAAAGCCCACATAGACTTTTGGAACAAGTGACTATACTCCTTCAAGAAGCAAAAGAAAGATCAGCCAGAACCACTCATAAAGCTGTAACAATGGTCCTATCAGATACAAAAAATGGTGGGAGCAAGTAGGAGCTTGACAAGGGGGAAATACCTTCCTTTGCGAGAGCAAGAGTCTGACTCAGGGCTCCCCAAGGCTGTCAAGAGGGTTGACCCTGGACCATGGCCAACTGTTCACCTCCACTTGTTAATACGACATAGCCTTTGTTTATGAGTCTCAAATTCAGACACGTGTTTTCAAAGTGCAATCCAAACAGCTGTGGGTCTCTACCCAGGCTCACCAAGGAGCAGCCAACAGGGATTTGGCAGGAAAAGGCATTGATACAGGAAGTCTTTGGGCTGTCTATTCCTGTTTCCAGCAGAACAGCTCTGCATGGTTTATATATTGGGATTCACATGTGGAAAAATGGTTCTACTGCTTAAGAATTTTTGAAAACTACTGGCTAAGGGACAGCATCACCATAAAAGTTTTTAGAAAGGAAAATGTAAATCCCCTTTTTAATAAGCTCTGCATATCATTTAGTGCAGTGAGTCATTCCAGCAATTCCCAAGACTTGACTTATAAACCACATGGCAACTACAGTTGTGTAGAAGTTATATAAACCTATCTGTTTATACAGAGAGATAGAGGGGGAGAGAGAACCAGTCCTCCTTCTCCAGGAGACTGTGAAGTATGGGGGAATACTTTCCATTTGGGGTAGTGTTCTTACAACAAAAATATGAGGCAAAGGAGGGCTGATGGAAGGTAGTGGTTGGTTTAAATGCTTAACAGCAGTCACTGAGGGTTTGCTTTGACACAGAAATATAAATTGTGAGTCCTCATAGAGATATACTGAAGAGAGTTTATGCCCATGCGGAGAGTACAAGGGAACTCTCTCAAGAATAGAATTGTGAAGATCTATAGCATGTGAGAAGGAAGTTGTGAAGAACGAAAGAAAGCGAGGATTAGATTTCAGAACCAGGAATAGTCCTTGGAGGATAAAAGAAAGAGAGTCCTCTAAATTGGTAAAACTGATGTGAGTTGGGCCCATGCAAGATTAAGTCAAGTAATGAGAGGTTTATTTTTTTTTTTTTTAAAGATTTCATTTATTTGACAGAGAGAAACACAGCCAGAGAGGGAACGCAAGCAGGGGGAATGAGACAGGGAGAAGCAGGCTTCCTGCCGAGCAGGGAGCCCGATGTGGGGCTCGATCCCGGGTCTCTGGGATCATGACCCGAGCCGAAGGCAGTCGCTTAAAAACCAACTGAGCCACCCAGGAGCCCCATGAGAGGTTTATTGTAAAGATAGATGATCACAGGAGGACCTCAGGAATCTCCAGGGAACTGGAGCACAGAATGTCATAGAGACTAAACAGAAGTGAAGGCTCACGCAGATTTCTAGGGAATATATGGATTTTCTTTTTACCAGGGAGGCAGGAGTTTACTCTTTCTCTGGTTGCATAATATCCAGCTCTGGTCTTCCTGGTTTCTCTTTTCACAAACAATCAGTAATTAACATTCATCCTTTTTAGCTTATTTCCTAACGGCTTTCCCGTCCCACCACTGTCTCTGAAGTTTTTTTTTTTTTTTTTCCAATTTCTGTTTGAAATACCCAATCTGGTCCATATTTCCAATTGAAATTCACAAGAGAAAGAGTCTAGTTTTCCCAGCCAATCCTTGTGTGGGCAGTGTTTTCGAGCATCAGATCACCTCATGGGTAAGCCTAGGGACTGGTCAAGTGCTCACCCCAGTGTAGGCAGCTCTCAGTGAAGGGGGTAGGAGGCAGCATGGGCAGAAAGGTGTCACATGGCCACCCCTACCCCTAGAATGATTTGAACCTCCTTTTTTTCAGGGGCTGTGAAAGAGGACCAGTATCATGGCTAACCTAATACCATGGCCATGGAAAGAGGGAAATAGATTCAAAAAGGGAAGAGGAGGAAGAGAGAGAGCATATCTAGGGCACTGTAAGGGAGAGTAGAGATGAGGCACCACAGGACCTACATCAAAGCCAGAGAAAGAATGCATTAGCTCTAAGGAAAATTTGAAAGGACCATCCTGAACTGGTGAGAAATGTGGCCATAAAGTCAGCTCTGTTAGCTGATAGGAAAACACAAAGAGAGAGAGAGAGAGGTAGGTAGATGAATGCAAAACTACAGTTTCACTGTGGTCCTAAAAAAGCAGCTAAATTCTTGCCAAACATTTTGTCTTCATCAAGTATACTTACTTGCATTAGCAGTGCCTCATTAGTTTAGCACAGGGACCTGAGTAAAACTTACAGCATGCATATATTAAAACAGAAAATACACAAGGAAGACAGTAAAATCCATATTAAAACACTAAGTTGATTTCAATGAAGATTTTATTTGTTTATTCAATCATTCATTCATTCATTCATTTTACAGGGGATATAGTGAGGGGAGGGGCAGAAGGTGAGGGAGAGAGAGACTCTTTAGCAAGTTCCATGCCCATTGCAGAGCCCAACCTGGGGCTCAGCCTTATGATCCTGAGATTATGACCTGAGCCAAAATCAAGAGTCAGGTGTTCAACCAACTGAGCCATACAGATGCCCCTCAGTGAAGATTTTAAAAGCAATAAATAAGTCAATTTGCTTTTAAGTTAAAATTATACAATACAAAATAGAAAAAGTAAAAGTTTAAAAAATAGACAAACATCCAAAAAGATTAAGGGTATATTTTTCTCATAAGCCAGATTTAATCCTATGTGTGGAAAAGACTGCTTATTGCTTCCTAAATCTACTCTCCCCTTTTGCTTTAGTGACAAGGATCCAATTTTTGGATGAGCATGCTGCTGCCAAACCATAAGATTATAGCTAGTGTGACCTTGTAACTAGATTTTAGCCAATGATACATTAAAAGTATTGTGTTTAACTTTTAATAAAAATCCTTATTGGGAAAGTCATGGGCTCTTCCTTATCACCTACAGCACAGCTATAACAGCAATCACCTCCTATGTCAGGAACCCCAAACCACTCTCAAGTTCAGTGATTCACCAACAAGACTCACGGGACCCAGAAAAGCTAGGATACTAATGGTAGAGTTCTTGCATCAAAAAGATACAGACTAGAAACAGTAAAAGAACAAGATTAGACCCAAAGAAGTCCCACAGAAACCAGACAGGAATTTCCAGGGGTCCTTTTCCAGCAGAGTATCAGAGATAGCATTTCATTCTCCTCATGAGGGATGGCAAGTATCAAGTATTGACAACTAGAGATGCTCACATGTGTGTCCAAAGTTTTTAGTAGAAATCAGTCAGATAGAGCTGGAACACACAGGCAACTAACTTCAGCTGCTCAGTCTCCAGCACCCGCAGACATCAATCTGATTGAGTGGCCCAGGGCCCCAGGGGGAATAAACCTCACTGTTACCCTGTTACCGTAAGCTCTTTGGCCGTGCCCAAGGTTGCAGCAACACTCTTAGCAGGCAGGACATTCCAAAGGCCCAGAGGTTAGTACCGCCCAGGAGCCAGTCAAGTCCAGTCTTTTCTTTGTAATGTGCACGGGTTGAGAACTTCCAGCCGGTTCCCCACCGCACACCCACTGAGCTGACCCTTTATTGCACACTTACCCTGAGATGACTTTAGGAAAGAAACCATACACACAAAAGGAAAAAGAGAGAAAGAGAGAAGACCTGGGTCCATAATACCCCTGGGTTGCCACTCTAGAACCAGATCACCAACCTCCTTCCTTCACTTATATTGATAAGATATACACATTAGTCTAAGCCACTATTTGTTAGGGTGGTTTTTTGTTTTGTTTTGTTTTTTTAAGATTAATTTATTTTTTTATTTGAGAAAGAGACAGAGCAAGCAGGAGGAGAGGGAGAGGGAGACAAGCAGAATTGCTGAGCCTGGAGCCCAAGATCATGACCTGAGCCGAAATCAAGAATCAGGAGTTTAACCTACTGAGCCCCCCAGGCTTTTTACCCACAGTAGAGCCTAACTAAACTACCAGTGAGCTCTTTTCACAGCTTTAGGCTGTTAAAGCATAAAACATGCTTTTGCTTATGAAAAACTGTTAGAAGATTTCTTTTTTTATTTTTTAATTAAATTTACAATGACGAGAACTACTCTAAGCACTTCAGAGGATACACTTTTTATTTGTAGTAGTAATTGTCACAGCTGATTCAATAAAAGAATGGCCATATATAAATTTGGGTTTTCTATATGATACCCAACAATAGGAACTGATTAGCTAAATTATACAGCTGTTTGGGGGATCATGTGTGTAACAACCAGTTTAGGTTCTCCTAATCTCTATTTAAACTGCAGCTCCCCAGTCCCCAGACCCTATTCTGTTACTCTCTTTTTTTCCTTTTTTTTCTCCATAACATTTGTGACTGCTATGACCCTAATGTTTGTGTCTCTGCAAAATTCATATGTTGAAATCCTAAAGTCCTATTTAACAGTATTAGAAGGTGGGGCCTTTGGGAGATGCTTAGGTCATAATGGTGGAGCCCTCATAAATTAGATTAATGCATTTATAAAAGAGACGCCAAAGAGATCCTTGGCCCCTTCCACAATATGAGGATAGAGCAAGGAGGTGCTGGCTATGAACCAGGAAGGAGCCTTTCCCAGGAAGCAGCCTTTACCTTGATCTTGGACTTTCCAAGTTCCAAGCTGGGAGCACTAAATTTCTGTCATGTATGAGCTACCTCATCCATGGTGCTTCATTATAGTAGCCCTAATAGACTAAGATAGTAACCAAATGATACCTGATCCATTTAACTCATTTGTATTTATCTACCTCACTCCACCAGAATGTAGACTCCATGAGGGATAGGGAATTTTGCCTATTTGTTCCCAATTGTATCCCCAGGATGCAGAATAATGCCTTGCGTATAATATTTGCTCCAAAATATTTGTTAAGTGAATGTTTAATAAATACTATTTTCTAATTCATATATAATGTAGGAAGTTAAAAAAAGAAGCAGCCCTGCAAATACATGAGAAATTTAAAGGTTCTGTTTTAGTAAGAGATCATCTTAACAAATGTGTTAATAGAGTTATGATCAATGGGTAGCATATTCATAGAATGCTATCATTTTCCTACTTATCTTTAGAGATTAAAAAACGCTGATCCTTCTCAAAGGCAGAAACAAACTCTTCACTTAGTGGTATAACACAACTTGGCAACAAACACCTTGCAAATTTTTTTGATTACATATAGTGCCAAGTAATTGAGGTTATTTTTTTTAAATACCAAAAAAAATGAGTTACAAAGGGTTGAAAACAACATCACTGTCTTTTTAAATATATTTGGAAAGCTGAGGGGGCGCTGGGGTAGTTTAGGTGGTTAAGCATCTCCCTTCCACTCAGTGGAGTCCTGGGATTGAGCCCCATTTAGGCTCCCCACTCAGCAGGAAGTGTGCTGCTTACTGTGCCCCTCTCCTGCTCATGCTCTCTTCTTTCTCTCTCTCTCTCTGTCAAATAAATAAATAAATAAAAATAAACAAATGAAATACTATAATAAATATATAAATATGTATTTGGAAAGCTGATTCTTTCACATAAATTACATGGTAAGTGGAATGACTGCAAATTCCAACTCAATTTTAGAACACTTTCCATATTGTTCAATGGGAAAAAAAAACAATGTCACTCAAGCAACAGCATATTATGCAAACTGAATACCTTGAACAAAAGGGATAAAAATACGCTTTTTTGCAAGAACACCTGTCTTGCTGGTCTAAAAGCACTTCATGAAATAATAGGACAAGATGACATAATCAACTGCTTTTATAGTTAACATTTATATCTGAAACACTATAATATGGTTTCTTGTATTTTGAAAAATAAAATGTGGTGATACTTTCTAAAATTTTATTCCAGTATCTTTAAAAAATGGAAAATGAAAATAACTTAAATTTAAGTGAAGCACACAAGAGTAGGCTTAATAGTGAAATTGACAGAACTGCACAATGATTGAGTTGTATGATGACAGTAATAAATTCTCCTAGAAGGAAAGAGGAACTAAAAAGGAAGAGAAACGCTACATGATTTAATTAACTAAAGGTTAAGATAATCAAAACAGAAGTACCATCACCAGACATTAGCAATCTCAGAAAGAGAAGGGGAAAAAAGAGAAGGTAATATTTAAAGAAATAATTAAAATACATTTCTAAAAATGAAAGATGATGGAACTCAAAGAGAAATGACCAGTTAATGGTGATAATATTGGATAATTTAGGAATGCTGTCCCGTGCATATTAACTACTTCATACTACAAATATACAAATATACTATAGTATTTTTGACATAAGAAAGGGTATTACAAATATGGATGAAAGAGGTATAATAGAATTTTCACTTTTTTATAAAGACCCTCATTTATTTCATGTTATTTGCTATTTTTAAAAATTACCTTCAGACACCTTTTGTAACACTAATAAATCAACATGTCTCTGGCACTGATACATTCATTCTGACAATCTTTATATTATATATTTCATATTTATATTACATACTTCGTATTCATTCTTCTTTGCTTAAATATAAAATTTCAACAAAACACATAACTCTTATTTTTTCTCTTTCTTAATTTGACTTGATTATGTATAGAATTCCAATTTGAGACGGAGCAATTCTGCATTTGGTAGGCTGTTTTAGCTAGTAGGCATTGCAAGTTTAATGCAATAAAATTCCAATGCGTGTAGTTGATCTACTACTACGATATTAGCCACTCCAATAAAATTATAAAATTTACTAAAAATTTTCTGGCCCCTTCTGGTGGCTTCTTTCCCTTCCCCATGGAATAAAAAAATGTACAATTCCTCCAACATAAATTTATTCTGCTTTTTTCCTTTATAGCATAAACATTCACTAAAAAACTCACTGTAAATAAAATTACATTGATATTTATAAATGTAAAATTTTATTATAAAAATAAGCCAGGTTAAATGTATACTATTTAGAAACTAAAAATATTTTTTTAAAAAAATTATATTCTCACCATCCAAAGGTAACTAAGCTTCTCATTTTAGTGCGCAGATTTTAAATTATTTTGATTAAAATTAATTTTTTAATTACAAAATCTTAAAGTGCTTTTTCTTACTTAAAAATTTAAAGTGAACATTTTCCTTTCTCAGCAAACATTCTTCTAATCAGTTCCGTATCGGATTTCTGAGAGTTAACACACTTTGCCTGGGTTTCTGCCAATCCTTTAGCAGTCTATCACTTTTTAAAATCATAACCATTATTGTCTTAAAATATCATTTATTATTACTTTCTCTCCTACTAACACATAATTGCATTGGCCATCTTGTATGGTCCATGTCTACAACACATTAGGAAGATAAGCCATTACAGTTCCTTAAACTAAACTGTAACAATTACATTATAATGATGTCCTCTGATGTAACTATTTCTTATTATTATTATTTTCTTGCTGTGGAAAATTTCAAATAGATAAAACAATGACTTCCATGTTCCCCTCACCATGCCTCACAATTATCAGTTCATGGCAACCATTTTCACCTATACCCGCTACCTGTACTAAATTTTTGTTTAAAGATTCAGTAATGGGATAATTTTTTCTAAAGATTTTATTTATTTATTTGAGACAGAGAGAAAGACAGAGTATAAGCAGGGAGAAGGATCAGAGGGAGAGGGAGAGGCAGCCTCCCCCCTTCCAATCCCCCACCCCAAGCAGGTCTTTGCTTTTGTTTGTTGAGAAAAACTAAAACCTTCATAATATTATTGAATAACAAAAGACTCTACTCTTGTGCTTGGTACTCCCAAGTCAGACTGACCAGGCTTGAATCGGAGTGCTGCTCCTCAGTTATAGGACATTAGACAAGTCACAGACAATCTCTACACCTATAAAAGGGTTAAGTATCACCTGCTTCCCAACACTGTTGTGAAGAGGAAATGAGTTAATGCGGATAAACCATCTGGAGAGTCACTGAATAAGTCTGGAGAGACACTGAATAAGTCCTCAATAAATGGTCGCTGTTATTGCTATTGTTTTAAAGAGAAAAGAAAAAAGAGACCATAGAGATAGTTTAACATTCTTTACTTCATGAATTAAATTCTAAAAGACTTTCTAAGCACACTGAGAAACAGAGCTGGAAAATTCTCACTTAAAGAGGCTTCTTAACATTACATGAAATTTAAAATAGATACTGATGCATAGTCCTTTGATAATTATGGAACACAGAACTATCTAATAATTTCACATAGTTCGAAGATTACCAAAAAATTTATTTTTTGAAGAGCCCTAAACTATTATCTGACTCATTTTGTTACTTAAACTTGTTTGTTTTTTAAAGATTTTATTTATTTATTTGACAGAGAGAGAGATCACAAGTAGGCAGAGAGGCAGGCAGAGAGAGAGGGGAGAGCAGGCTCCCTGCCGTGCCCCAGGACACTGAGATCATGACCTGAGCCGAAGGCAGAGACTTAACCCACTGGGCCACCCAGGCACCCTGTTTGTCTTTTTAATATACGATTACAGGAAGACTTCAGGTTTTCTCTTGGGGTTAATAGTGTTTCCTTAAAATCTACTTGTGCCACTATAGAGTCCACCTCAACACAAAATAACCTTCAGAAGTCAAGAGAGGGAAAAAGTCATGTTCCCTTGCACTTCCAAGGACAGAGAAGCTTGGCACAGTATGATTGGAGTAGGTGGTCTAATATACGTACCATGAAGTACTAGAAGGAGAAAATAGGGAGAATAGGGCAGCAGGAATATTGAAAGAGACAACAGCTAGGAATTTTCAAAAATTAATGAGAGGACAACAAACCATAGATTTAAGAAGCTCAGAGAACCCAAACAGGATTTTTTTTTTTTAATGAGGCATATCATAGTTAAACAAAACAAAGATAAAAAGAAAATCATGAAAGTAACCAAATAATAAAGAAGCATTACCTACAAATAAAGTATTCAACAGTCAGGAATAATGTAAAACCAGTCAACAATGAAGTACTGAAAGAAAAAAAAAAGTACTAATTTCCTTTCTTTATTTTATTTTATTTTATTTATTTATTTGACAGAGAGATCACAAGTAGACAGAAAGACAGGCAGAGAGAGAGGGGGAAGCAGGCTCCCTGCTGAGCAGAGAGCTGGATCCCAGGACCCTGAGATCATGACCTGAGCCGAAGGCAGGGGCTTAACCCCTGAACCACCCAGGCACCTATTTTCAAGACAGAAATCCTAACCCAGCAAAAATATCTTACAAAAACAAAAGCAAAATAGACTTTTTCAGACAGACAAAGGTGAACAAAATGCATTGTAAGAAGATGTGCACCACAAGAAATGTTAAAGGAAGTTCCTTAGACAATGAGTTTGATATCACATGAAAATTTATATATAGGGAGAGAGAGGAGAGAAAGAGAGAGAAATAAGGTGTTACAGAAATGGTAACAATGAGGATATATATTTATATAAAGCCATTTTTATCTGATTTTAAAAATCTATTTTAGGGGTGCCTGGGTGGTTCAGTGTTGTTAAGCCTCTGCCTTCAGCTCAGGTCATGATTCTGGAGTCCCAGAATGGAGCCCTGCATTGGACTGTCTGCTCTGCGGGAAGCCTGCTTCTCCCTCTCTCTCTCCTGCTGCTTGTGTTCCCTCTCTGACTGTGTTTCTGTCTGTTAAATAAATAAAATCTTTAAAAAAAATCTATTTTAAAAATAATCGACTGTCTAAAATTAAAATAGTAGCAGTGTTTGTGAGATATATGCATATGTATATGTGAAACCAACAACAAAATGATCACAACTGGGGAGCACTCAAAGCAAGGAGAAGCATTATACAAGGAATATCTAATTAAAAACTATGGTAAGCACTATGAAGGAGGCATTCAGGACTTTTTTTCAGGGGCTGTCGTTTATGATTTCACAGCATATGCTAAGGATTTTGAACTCTATCTCAAGAGCATGGGAAAGTTACCAAGAAATGTTAAGTCAGGACTATCACAATAAATTTTCACTTTAATGGGGTTACTCTAGTTACCCCTTAAAAAATGACTTGATAGGGCACTATGGATTCCAGAGCAACAGGGAGGATTTTATATGGATTCATCTTGTTCTACTTTTTCCAAATACTCTTTTGAGTTTCTACTTCCAGGAAATTACCTGTGAGTCATCAGGGGAGACTTGCATGACCTGGAGAGAAAAAGAAACTTTGTATCTGTCTCTCCAACACTGGGGACCTCCTAAATGTCTTTCAGGTCAGTCTATCTACATGACTTCACGTCCCCTGCACCCATTCTAGGCCAAAACCTTGTTTGGTTCTTATATTTTTGCTATACATAGATGTATTTGCTTTGAAATTTCTAATGCTCTTAATTTGTATTTCCCTCTCTTTGTATTTTTTGGTCAGACTAGCCAATGTGTTTTTCCTAGAATATGCAATCAATCCTTGATATAATATCACAAAGTCCTGCCAGTTTAACCCACTAAGTACTTCTTAAGAACTTGCATTTTTTTCCCCATCATCATCATTTTTTCACACTTGTCCACACTACCAGCACTGCGGCAGCATCTCTCCCTGCCCTTCCTCCATTCCGTACTCCGCCCTGCAGGCAGGTGATCTTTCCAAGAACACATTGGCTCTGTCTCCAGCCCAGCTTAAAACATTTCAGTGAGTTTCAATTATGCACTCACAGGAGAAAGGCAAACTTCTAAAATGGCCTACAAAGTTTAGCCTACTCAGCACCACACTGGCCTCTTCTCTCCAGCCTCATTTTACCCACGTTGCCCATTTGTTGTTCCCAATTCATCGACTTTGGATTTCTTTCAGGCCTTTGTACTCACCATGATTCCTTACTTCACCCGACCTTTGAAGTGCACCTTCCTCTGCCTGGAATGCTCAGCCGTGCCCACTTTGGTTAGATAATGCCTACTTCTCCTTTATATGGTAGCTCATCAGATATTCCCTCAGAGAAATTTTCCTAATCTCTTATTAGGTCAAAGCCCCTAGAATAGTCTTTCTTGGCACCGTTGTACTTCTTCCTATCATGTTTCATAATCTCAGTTTTACATTTTTTGGTGGGATGATTTATTCCTGTTTCTCTGCCTCACCAGTGAGTAAGTGCTATGGCGGCAGGCTCCCATGAATGTGGCTTGCGTTTCATCCCCTAAACTTAGTAGAGGACCTGGTACACAGTAGACATGCAATAAATTTCGGTTAAATGAATGGTGATATTGACAAATCTAGGAAGTTGTGTGATGAGATGGCATGATATGAATGGTGAATACTTTGTGACTGTGAATAGATGTTTTTCAGTTCTTGAATATTTTCTAAATAGATTTCTCTCCCCCTTTTTCCTGATTTATTTTTCTGGTACCCCTAATAACTTTGTATTGAATGTCTTGAAATTCATTCTCTAAATTTCTTATCTTTTCCCTACAATTTTAGATCTCTTGGTATTTTTGGTTACTTTCTGGGAGATTTCCTTGATTTTATGTTTCTAGACTTTCAGAAAATCTAGACTTTCTAGACTTTCTAACTTTTAGGATAGTCATATATTTTGATATGCAGGTATGCCCTGATTAACCCTGTGGGTTTTCTTTAATTTTTTTTATGAATAAGCATTGCCTCCTTTGACATTTTCTCCTACTCCCTCAATTTTCTGTTTTCTCTGAGTTCATTTGGCTTGGGTTTTGGTGTTTCACGCTTGAGTCATCTCTCAAATGTTTATCTTTTATTTATTTAATCAAAATATTGAAGAGATAATAATGGCTAGGTTAGAAGTTCTGCATGCATGGTCGCATTTTATTTAGTGGAATGCAGCCAGCTTTTTTAGATATCCCAGATGTCAGAACTACATGTATTTTCCTGAGGAGCTACACAATGCCTTAAGGGAAGAATCTGTTGAGTAACTCTAATCTACTAGCAATGTTATGCCAAAAGACCCAAGTCCAAAATGTATAAGAGGTCCAGAAGGTCTCATCGTTCAGTTTGTTGGGGTTTACATAACCTTCTCTTTTTGGTATGCCATCTCTTCCTTATGTTCTGCTACGCCTGCTGTCCCTAGCCTGGAGTCTCTTAGTTTAATTTTCCCAAACAAGAAACCTCTAGATTCCTGCCAAAATCATTGAGGGATGCATTTCTACCTGCTTATATACAGAAGGGGACGAGAATGCCTAATTGACTTCTTTGGGACTTCTCAGCAATCCCATGCTTTCAGCCTTCAGTTCTTACCATTGGAAAGTTTAATTACAATCATCATACTACATTTTGGAGGAAAGAAAAGAAAATGAATGATACCATCATTTTAAAAATTTATTTTTTTCTATTCTGAGATTGAAAGTGCCTTTATGATCAGTAGTTTTCTAAGAAACTGTTCTCCCTAGTCCCACAGTCACAAGCTCTGTTAGAACTGATGTACATGAAGAAGTGTTCCACAACTTCTGTGACAATACTTCATTCTATAAGCCAGTTACTTCTCTGACAGTAGAAACAATGTATGCATTTAGGTTTGAGGAACTCAAGAATTAAAGCCCTTGAAGCTTAGATACTGTTTTCCCCTTGAGAATCAAGGTGCATCTTTGAGAAAAAACAGACTGGGAATAACACCTACATATCTGTTCTACCTCTCTTAAACACACTTCTGTATTTTTAGACAACTCCCTTAACTACCCTAACATTCGTTTTCTGATCTTCAGAGTGAAGATATTGGATTAGTGATCTCAACAATTAGTGATCTTTTTATATTTCTAACATCATTAGGATTGACTAATATGATGTGATTAAACTTTGAATAGAAGAGAATAACAGATAAAAAGTAGTACTTAACAGCAACACTTTAAGGAGCTTTGACTCTCACACTTTCAGTAATTAATTGCTAAGATTAATTATAAAGTTACCTAAAAACAAAGTTATCAAAACATCATATCATCAGATAGAATCAGGGATACTGAACTTGTAAAAATAGAGACCTTTTAATTGCTGGCCCTCTTTAATAAGTAGTTTAACTTTTTTTTTTTAAATACTGACAGGGCATTTGTGAAAAGCAGGGCTGGTTTCTTTATAGGTAGGCAAATAACTAATACTTATACGGTACTTTTATGGCTTTCAAAGCATTTTTATATACATTTCATGTGCATTTTCTATCTAATTGCCATAACGACCTCAGTGAAATCACTAGAACAGATACTGGTATGGTCCTCATTTCCTAGATGGCACTATGAGGAGACCCTAAGTGCCGTGAAAACAGTAAGTAGCAAAACCAGGACTTCTGACTTCAAGCATGGTTTCCCTATCTTGTGCTGCTTTCCCAGAAAGTCTCTAGAAGATAAGCGCGCTATTCTTAGTTGGTTTATTAAAGACCAAAATTAACCAAAGATTACTTCAACATCCTCATTCCTATATGACACTCAGATTTCAAATGTAATTTTCACTTCATGACCTGAAGCACCAAATTCAATTACACTGTTCTGTGTAGGTAGAAGTGAAAATTATGTACATATGTCCAAACTTTGTTTCCAGCTTGGAAAACAAAGTAGTTACTTCATTTATTTGCACAAAGCCACACATCCTCCTTTATAACTCCTCAGTGTCCTAAGCCTCAAAAGGGTCCCTAACCACTTTTTAGGTAGAATGCCGCGTGCGGATCTATAATCCATTCGAAAACAGCACTGGGGATTGTCCCTTCATGGCAAAAACCACTCCTCTTTCTGGAGCTGAAGGTTCATACCCCTTTTCTCCTCAGTTACTTTAGAAGTAAGGCTTTAGAAGGCTTTAGAAGCACACAGACAATCTTCCTGAACTGTCCATGATGAATGTCGAGTGTGGCATCAACACAGACGTGACCCCTGTACTCAGAAGAGATCTCACTTGTCCCGGGAATGAGTCATTGGAAAATATGTCCCCCCCCAGAAGCTTCAGCTGTCAATATCACAGAGATTATTTTGATCCAGAATTCACTGAGGCAAGCAATGAATTGAAATGGATCATTTAATTCCCCTTCCTGTGACTAATTCCCAGCCACAATTTAGATCCTGAAAAGTCAAAAAAAAAAAAAAAAATAGATTCTGAAAAATCAGTCTTTTTATAATCAACTTTACAAATGTAAATTTTCATCCTGTGAGATTGCCTAGCAATCTAGGGAATTTACTGTTTCATATAAATCGAACCGTCTAGAAATATGACTGATAAAGTAATCTGATACAGTAACTCCAACAATAGCACCCAGGATCTCTTTCTTTCCAAGTCTCCATTCTGCTTCTGCAGAGAAATCACCAGCATCAGGTTCCACGCAGTGACTGGCCTACAGTGATTGTCTGTGTGCTTCTAAAATGCTTGTGGGTTTATCAAATTCACATCCTCAAATCCCACAAAAGTTTCCTTCCCCTCAGTTGCTCTGCCTGGGTTATTTACCTATCCTCAGTGGATCTCTATTGTTAGTAATTTGGCCACTCCTGAATTCAATTTAACCACACTCAAATCATACTGAATTAGATGAGAATTTTTTCAAATGGTAGATAATATCTCATTTGTGAGCCATACCGTCAATACAAAGGACTGCGAGCAATTTGTTTAAAGATGACCAACACAGAATAGAAACAGAAATATCAGAGTACATCACCACTAGTAATATCTTTTATTGAAACTTGCTTAGTTTTATATAAATGTATATGTGTTGAGTGAGTAGTAATGTAATTTTTTTTCTTTGAAGTACAGTGAAAAAGTTTGAAAGCTAGTACTTAGAATAAGAGAGATTCATATCCTTCCCAGGAAAAGTGGGGTGTTAATTGGATATGGGAAAGAAACAGGGGAGAAGCCAAAAGATAAATATGTACTACATGGTATTTATTTGCTATGCACTGATTTATAATCTTTCTAATATGCAAATTATTTGCCTTTTTTTTTTTTTTACTAAGTATAGTTTTCTAAAGTAAGAGCAATAGCTGCTTGACAAATGTTTTCTGTGAATTTGGGAAAGCAATATTTTTTAAAGGCCATTTAAATCTTTTGTCTCTGCTGCCCTGAATAACAGGACTATTTCCCCCTCTAACAGGCTTTTTTACTTAAGCCATGAAGGCACAACCTTTAACCCTAAAGGTCTCCTGTATGCTCAGATACCAGGTTATTCTTTAATAATTGAATCCAAGTCTTTTTTGTTCATGATGGTTATTTTAATCTTAATCTAATGACTTCCCTACAGCCAGTCTCTGGATGGTATCTAGGTGCATGAAGAAGGAAAAACATGACAGAGAGAAGATAGGACCAGCAACCAGGAAGCCCAGATGCCAGCCTCAGCCCCCACAAGTCCCAGAATCTTGGGCCTTCACATTCTCTGTGGCTCAATCTCTTGAAATGTTTGAAGAAGGAAAATGGCAAAGTTCACCCCTAAGAGAACTTCCACTTTTACAAGACTCATTAAGGTAACAGTAAGTGGAGCAAGATTTTTCAGTTGTTAGGGGGGAAAATGTACAGCACCTTTTATTTCTGCACCACCAGATCATGGCATAGGAGGAGGAAAGAAAACTCCCAATGAATGAACATAAGGGAACATCAGTTACATAAGGCAAGAGCATATCTAGCAAGAGAGAAGGTATAATAGGCCAATGAAAAAGGAATATGCTTTCACCATATACTCAATCTGGGACATTCCTTTTGCCTTCCCTGCACTGTACCTTTGCCCAAATTCTCTAACTGTTTTCATTGTTTTTTAATTCTTTAGACTGTTTGTCAGACCTGCCTTTATTTCCTCCTTCCATGTGGTCGGCATGCGGTCAAGGCCCAGAATCCCAAGAGGTGGTGAATACAAGCAGATAAAGTCTGTCCCCTACTGTGCCTGTACCTTTTGTTATGCTATTTAAATCCTCAGTTTTAATAGAGATAATAATTTAAAAGTCTTTAATGAGGGGCACCTGGGTGGCTCAGTCGTTAAGCGTCTGCCTGTGGCCCAGGTCATGATTCCGGAGTCCCGGGATCAAGCCCCACATCAGGCTCCCTGCTCGGCAGGAAGCCTGCTTCTTCCTCTCTCACTCCCCCGGCTTGTGTTCTCTCTCTCATGTGTTTCTCTCTGTCAAATAAATAAAATCCTTTAAAAAAAATCTTTAATGAGAACTTAATCTGAGCTCAGTCAGAAGGTATTTACTAATGTCTCCTCTGTGACCAGTTCTGAGCTATGTGTTGCGATAGTGCTAAGGGAAATCTGTGTCCTAAGGTAGCTGACCAACTCAGCAGGGGTATCCCAGTCCTGGCCCCAGGGCCAGGTCTTTGCCCCCTGCCCCTGGGCTGCAGCCCCAAGAATGTCACAGAAAGTAAAAGTGTAAAAACTACCCCCTTTGTTTGTACTCAGGGCTCAGACCTTGGGAGATTACTCTCCTCTGAGACCGCCCGCGTTAAATAAACCTCTGATCCTCCAAGGTCCCCAAGTGCTGCTTGGTTCTTTAGCCAGGTCAGGGCCTCCTACGTGGAAAGGAACTGTAACAATTTCTGGAGTGAATGCATGAGTGAATGTGCAGTTTGACCTGGTGTGTCAGGAGGACTGATTCTATGGCTCCACAGATGGGTGCCCCAAAGGTCCCCAGAAGCCTACAGAGTCCAAGTGGGCCCTAACCTGTTTCCATGGTGATCTCTGGGGCACCAGTCCAGAGTTTATACAGACTTACTATGGCTGAGGGGCAGACAGGTGGGCATCTAATTGGTCTCTCCTCTGGAAGGGCACCCCCCTTTGTCTGTCTCTGCACCACCACACACACAAGAACATCACTATGGGACCAGGGCAGAGTAAACCCACAGTTCTTGAGACGACAGTCAAAAATTTTAGGAAGGGATTTTTCAGAAGACTATGGAGTTAAGATGTATCCCAGCAAATTAAGAACCCTATGTGAGTAGGAATGGTCCACTTTTAACAATGAATAGCCTTCAGAAGGAGCATCGGATGTCCCAACAGTTCATCGGGTATGGCAAGTTGTCTCGGGAGCCAGAACACCCTGACCAGTTTCCGTACATTGACTCCAAGCTAGGAATTGCCCAGACCCTCCCCGCTTGGGTGCAATTTGCTTGCAATAGGAAGGGACAGGCCAGAGTCTTAGTTGTCTCATCTAAGAGGCCTAAAGAAGATCAACAAAAGCCCAGTCTCCATATATCCTAGCCAGAGACTTCAAAGATGAACCAATCCTGCCCTCACCGTACATACCACCAAGACCACCTACACCTGGCCCTTCAGCTGCAGACTCTCCACCGCCATCAGCCTCACTAGTCTCACCGGCACCCCAAGCCCAGAGGATCCACTTTCTCCAGGACCAGCAGCCATGCTGTGCCCCATGCCAGGTGCAAGCACCCTCCAAATGCCAGTAGAAGAGACGCAGAAACCCGAGAGATGCAATAAAAACAGGATGGTCCAACCTGACCATTTCATGATGTATTTTCAGCCTTTCTCCACCAACGACCTCCTCAACTGGAATAGGGAGGTCGTAGCTGAAAGGGATATATATATATCCCTCCCCCCCCTTTTTTTTTTTAAGATTCCATTCATTTGACAGAGAGAAACACAGCCAGAGGGGGAACACAAGCAGGGGGAGTGAGAGAGGGAGAAGCAGGCTTCCTGCCTAGCAGGGAGCCCGATGTGGGACTTGATCCCGGGTCTCCAGGATCATGACCTGAGCCAAAGGCAGTCGCTCAACCAACTGAGCCACCCAGGCGCCCCCCCTCCTTTTTTTAAGGCAGCCTCCTCACTGTTGCCCTAAAAGAAAAGGACAACATAAAGAGGGAGAAATCCTGCCCACCAAAAGGGGGAAGACCTAGCCCAGAACCCTCCTTAGCTGGGGATAAATATGCGTACTGTAAAGAAAAGGGGCATTGAAAGAACATATGTCCCAGCCGGGGAAAGCCCAGTCTCCATATATCCTAGCCAGAGACTAGGATGCTATAAGCCAGAAGCCCAGATGCTATAAGAAAGAACCCCAAGAAGTTGGCCATATATGCCTTGTGAAAATAGACTCAGACTGAGGGAGATGGGGCTTTCTTTTCCTTGGCCTCCATAAGCCCACAGTCAGAATGAACATAGTGGGCCAATCAGTGATTTTAATGGTTGCTACTGGGGCCGAGGACTCTGTCATCTCCCCAGTGGCCTGGCCCTTTCTGCAAGAGGACTGTGGCCATCCTTAGGGCTCCCAGGACATGGACAGTACAACAGCCTTTTTGCCAGGCTCATCAGTATAAACTCAGGTACCACAAGGTCAAACATGAATTCCTTCATCTACCTTACTTGCCCCATCTCCCTCTTTGGCTGAGACATACTCTCTAAACTTGGTGCTTGGATAACATTTGAGCCCACTGAGGGCACCAGCCTCTGAGCCCAGGGCAAGAGGAGACAGGATCTCTGGTACTAACAATTACCATACCAAGGGGAAAAAATGGAGGCTATTCTGTGCCCAGGCGCATTCCAGGGTTCAGGCTCTCCTTCCCTTCAGTATGGGCTAAAGACAACCCACCTGGACTAGCCCAGAATCAGGCCCCTATCGTTGCTGAACTGATTCCGGGAGCCCAACCCCAGGAATGAGCCCTTTGCCACAGAGGCAAAGGTAATACCCCCTCCTACAAAATGCAAGGACTGACATCCAAGAACATCTGGCCAGACTTACAGAAGCAGGTATCCAAACCGAGTGCCAGTTGGTCTGGAATACCCCACTCTTACCAGTTAAGAAATGAGGAGGGGGGATATTGACCAGCCCAAGACCTGTGGTCATCAACAAGGTAGCCATCTCCCTGCTCCCAGGAGTCCCAAATCCATCCACCCTCCTTGGCCAAATCTTGGGGTTGGCCAAATGGTTCACTTGCCTGGATTTAAAGAATATGTTCTTCTGCCTCTGCTTAGCTCCCCAAAGCCAGCCACTGTTTGCCTTTGAATGGACTGAACCTGATACAGGGCGCCAGATGCAACTGACTTGGACATGCCTCCCGCAGGGGTTTAAAAACCCACCAACCCTCTTTGGGGAAGCGCTGGCTGCAGAACTCACCAACTTCCCAAGACAGGCTGCACAATGCACCCTCCTCCAGTATGTGGATGACCTCCTCTTTACCAGTGACACACAAGAAGACTGCACAAAAGGCACAAAGGCCCTGCTCCAGCTCCTCTCAGACTCGGGATACTGAGTCTTACGGAAGAAGGCACAGATCTACCAGCAACAGGTCCCATACCTCGGTTTCCTCCTCACCCAGGGGAAAAGAAAACTAGGGCCAGAGAGAAAAGAAGTCAGCACCTCCTTGCCACAGCCCCAGACAGTCCTTGTCTTCTGCTGCCTGGTGTGTTGCGGCTCCTCATTGCCACTTGCAACAACATGGACGGAGCTAGAGCGTATCATGCTAAGCAAAATAAGTCAGAGAAAGACAAACACCATATGATTTCACTCAGATGTGGGATTTAAGAAACAAAACATGAACATAGGGGAAGGGGAGAGGAAAAAAAGAGAGAGAGGGTGGTAAATCATAAGAGATTCTTAACTACAGTGACCAAACTGAGGGTTGCTGGCAGGGGATGGGCTAAATGCATGATGACTAAGGAGGGCACTTGTGATGAGCACAAGGTGTTGTACGTAAATGATGGATCACTAAATTCTACTCCTAAAAGCAATATTACACTATATGTTACCAGGTAGAATTTAAATAAAAACTTGAAACAAAACATGACAAAAGAATGTATAATTTGGCCAGAAAATCTAAGATATTTATTTTCTTTTTAAGTTGATTAAAAATATTCTAGTAGGGGCGCCTGGGTGGCTCAGTTGGTTAAGCGACTGCCTTCGGCTCAGGTCATGATCCCGGAGACCCGGGGTCGAGTCCCACATCGGGCTCCCTGCCCTGCTTCTCCCTCTCTCACTCCCCCTGCTTGTGTTCCCTCTCTGGCTGTGTTTCTCTCTGTCAAATAAATAAAATCTACAAAAAAAAAATTCTAGAAATAGTAATTTTGAGTAAGTGCAGTTAAACACAATTGTGTAACTAAAAAGTATATTGCCAACTCTTACATTTCTCAGGTTTAAACAAGAAATATACATATCAGGTCAAAGATAATGTCAGATATGAAATCTTACAGTCTACCCATAGAACATGACTTATAGATTTCCTGGGAGCTATTCAAATCCACTCTGGGCAACGAATGTTTTGGATCTGAAGAAAAATTTCACTGATATCGGGAGTTCTCACTTGGTATTAAGTCTGCTGCTATTTCCAGTTAAACAGAAGAAAATGAAAATGCTCTCTTGTCTTAGATGTGAAAGACTAATTGAGTTTTCTTTGAAAGTGATTGAAGTATTTTGAGATTAATTTTCACTAAGTTTTGAATTATTTCCAGTCCCAATATAAGTTACACACCAAGGAAAAGAAATCAGTAGAGCAGCGGATCCCTATAGGAACACCTACCGAGTCCCAGAGGATTTGTTTGTATATCAGACTGTAATTTATGTCTCACTTAGAGCTCACCTATGAAAAGATAAAATGTCATCATCAAAAGAAACTGTAGCATAATCAAATGCTAAAGCCGTGAACTACCCTGAGATGGTAGTTTTGACAATGCCTGGAAGATGTCCACTGAACTCCCTCAATTTTTACAGAAAACTTGTGTTATACCTGTGAATGGGCTGCAGTATG
The DNA here is from genome assembly GCA_004023965.1 of Spilogale gracilis. NCBI lineage: Eukaryota > Metazoa > Chordata > Mammalia > Carnivora > Mephitidae > Spilogale > Spilogale gracilis. Next base: position 73,650 of record PITA01004312.1, read on the forward strand.
CTGGGTTTTGGTTTGGGAACCATTGGTTTAGATGTTCACTTCTGATGAGGAAGATGGACTAGACTGAATGAGACTGAAAACGACAAAAGAAGGGAGACTCAGAATAAGGTATTTCATTCTGTCAAAATATTTTTTTACAATAACTATTGCTTGGTATATGCAAAAATTCTTGGAAATAGAATGCCATTGAGTTGCTTGGCATAAGTAGGGGTGCTAGGTTAATGACTGAAAAAGCATTGCAGTGCAAGTACAGTCTTGGGCTAGAGAATGTGACTTACTATACATAGGGGGATGTGAAAATGTAAATAATATTGCAAGTCATTCATTATTCTGAAGCGGCAAGCAGATCCAAAGCTCAATATTCTGAGTCCTTCCGTCTTGGAAATTTGATACATGAACTAGGTAGTTCAACAATTCCATTTAAAATAGTGTCTTAAAAGCCAGTCACTTTGGGTTTAGAAAGATGACTAAGTTCCTACTTTTCTTTACGATGCCCCTTTTTAATAAGAATCATTTATTCTAATATTGGCAGAATGTTTCACACCTGCAGTTTTTACCTGTTTATCTGTGGGAGAAGTAGGGATGGTTTTTGTTTGTTTGACTTTCAGGGGAAATTTGAGCTTTAGAAAATTTGTGCAAAAGTAGTTTTAGAAGCGTAGTACTAAAGTTAGTTGCTCTATACAAATAAAATATTCCCCGTATTCTGTAGCTATAAATACTTCTATTGTATCTTTCCATAGGACATTTTTTTAAAAGATTTTATTTATTCATTTGACAGAGAGAGAGATCACAGGCACGCAGAGGCAGGCAGAGAGAGAGGAGAAACAGAGAACCCGATGCGGGCCTCGATCCCAGGACTCTGAGATCATGACCTGAGCCTAAGGCAGAGGCTTTAACCCACTGAGCCACCCAGGTGCCCTCCATAAGGACATTTAAAGGTATTTAAAGAATTCTTCCTTAGTAGACCAAGACAAAACAAAACAAAAACAAACAAAAAAACAAAGCAGTTTTGCCAGAAAAAAATATAGAATCAAGGCTCAGGAGACGGTTCTAGAGGCAGATCTGTGGCTAATTTGCTATAATCTTAGACAAGTCATTTCACTTCTTTGAGTTTCATGCTTTATTTCTAAAACAAAATAAATTAATAAAATAAAATAAAATGATTTATACTAAAACCACAAACTGGTTGTTCTAAGCTGGACATGACATGCACATAAATGGATTTTGTTTGACTCCCTATGTTTTCGTTTCCTTAATATGAATTAATTCCAATGCTAAAAAGAGTTTCTACATAAAACTCTAGGTATCTGTATGGCTTCTTTTGAACCCTCTGCCCATATTGTCCCACAGCAAACAGCAAGACCTGAGCCACTGATGCCCTTTTTGGTCAGATCACATTCTGTAAATGAAACCCTTTGTTTTGTTTTGTTTTGCTTTTTATTAACATATAATGCATTATGTGTTTCTGGGGTACAGGTCTGTGAATCATCAGTCTTACACAATTCACAGCACTCACCATAGCACATACCCTCTCCAATGTCCATCACCCAGCCACCCTAACCCTCCCTCCCTACCCCCAGCCCCTGGGCAGCCCTCAGTTTGTTTCCTGAAATTAAGAGTCTCTTATGGTAAAAAAAAAAAAAAAAGAAAAGAAAGAAAGAAAGAAAAAGAAAAGAAAAGAAAAGAAAAAAAAGTCTCTTATGGTTTGTCATCCTCCCCAGTCCCATATTTCCATATTTCATTTTCCCCTCCCTTCCTCCTATGACCCCCTCCCTGCTCTGTCTCTCAAATTCCTCATATCAGAAAGATCATATGATAATTTTCATTCTTTGATTGACTTATTTCTCTTAGCATAATACCCTCTAGTTCCATCCACGTTGTTGAAAATGGCAAGATTTCATTTTTGATGGCTGCATAGTATTCCTCCATCAACAGATGAATGGATAAAAAAGATGTGGTATATATATATATACATATATATATATAATGGAAACCCCTTTTTTTAATGCTCTTAGTATGGCCCTTATAGGATTTGGACTTACAACCCCTGATCTACATGATTGCTAAGTTCCCAAATTGTCTGAGTACTCTGAATATACACTGAGAAAAGGATAAAATATGGACATTCGTGTGCACATGTGTGTACGTATTGAATTCCCTAAATATTTTATTTTCATTGTACATCTTTTTCTTTGTCAAATAATACACCCTTGCCCTACAACTCCGAAGTTTAACCACATATGATACTATTGTAAGCAAATACAGATGTATTTTGGAATTATGTAAATTATTTTTATAGAAATAGATGAAATATGTACAACATATTTTGTCAGCTAAACAAACCTAAGTGATGGACTAGATAGATCACACTTACTTCCACAGCAGATTCACTGAAACCACCAAGTGCTGTGTATGTTCCAGATAGTGCTATGAATCCATACTGTTAAATAGGGTATGGATGGGGCTAAACTGTGAACTGCAGGAAGGAATTAGTTTTTCATGAATATTTTAATACATCATCAATAACCATTATCTATTTAGCCACTAAAATGTAATCTGTATATTTGAAACATTAAAATACATTTTATTTATTTATTTATTTTTTAAAGATTTTTTATTTATTTGACAGACAGAAACACAGCCAGAGAGGGAACACAAGCAGGGGGAGTGAGAAAGGGAGAAGCAGGCTTCCCACCGTGCAGGGAGCCCCATGTGGGACTCGATCCTGGGACTCCGGGATCATGACCTGAGCCGAAGGCAGTCGCTTAACCAACTGAGCCACCCAGGCGCCCCTAAAATACATTTTAGAAGAAAAAAAATCTATAGATTACACATATAAGGCAGTTATTTCCACGTTTTAACTTTTCTCTCCAGTGTATTATCCATATGGGTTTATAAGCACAAGTACACAGAATTTTGTTTCTTACTTTTTTGCCACTTAGCCTGATATCACAAACACTTTTCCATGTTGAACCATTTTCATAATTTTTACTTAATAACATAATATGACATCAACTGCCTACACTTTGATTTATTTAATCATTCCATGTTTTAGTGTTAAATTTATTCTTCATTTCTCACTATACTCTTTGCTGTCATAAGCTTCTTTATGCCCATAGCTCTTTTTTCTTCTTTTGAAGAATTTCTTCTGTATAAATTCTCAAGAGTTGAATTACAGAGTCAAAACGTATAAAGATATACTTTTTGAGTATAAAAAGTATAAAGAGTATAAATCACAGAATATAAAAAGTATAAAGCCACTTTTCTATGGCTTTTGACATATATCGCCAAGTTTTTTCAAGAGGTATATGAATTCACATTTAACGTTTCAGCTTTACTGGGAATTTGCCAGCATTAAGCTATTATCAGTTTTAATATTCATACCTAATTTAAGAGATCTTAAAATTGCCTCATTGTTGCTTATTTGCATTTATTTGAATATTAGTAATGGCAAAAATTTCACCACGGGATTCAATATACTTTCTTATCCCAAATAAAAAGCAGAAGTGAGATACCCTCATCATGAGTCCTAACATTATAGGAATACTGGAGGAAAAAAGAAAAAAGAAATGGGAAGCAACCTTTCTCAGTTTATCCCAACCAATAAAGGAAACAATGAGTATATATTTCAATTAGAAAACAAAGACCAAAAGAAAATATATATATTTTATATGTATAAATATATATATATATATATATATATATTTTAAGATTTTATTTGTTTGACAGAGAGAAACACAGCCAGAGAGGGAACACAAGCAGGAGGAGTGAGAAAGGGAGAAGCAGGCTTCCCGCCGAGCAGGGAGCCTGATGTGGGGCTCGATCCCGGGTGTCCAGGAGCATGACCTGAGCTGAAGGCAGTCACTCAACCAACTGAGCCACCCAGGCGCCCCCAAAGTTAAATTTTTTTATAGTATATGATTGATGGCCTAGAAAGCTCAGGGGACCAACTATAAAACAGATTTAATGGAAAAGTTGAATGAAGTAATCAAATAAAAATACCAGAAAAACAATTCAGAAATGTCTACAAATAGTCTTTAATGTGACTAATCCTTTTGGTGGGAAACACACTCCTCTCATAAATTACTGCTATTCAAAATTAGGCAAATAGGTTTTGTTGAAATCAAGAGGATGTTCTTTTTTTTAATTTTTAAAGATTTATTTGAGAGAGACAGAGAGAGAAGGATGGGGGAGAGGGAGGGTGTCTTAAGCAGTCTCTGTGATGAGCACAGAGCTGGACGTGGGGCAGGATCTCACCAACCTAAGATCAGGGCCCCGTGATGAGGACCTGAGCTGAAACCAAGAGTCAGAGGCTTAACCAACTGCACCACATAGGCATCTGAAATCAAGAGGATAGTCTATATAATTTCAGTGAACCAAAGAAATAGATTTGATGAGGAAGCAGAAGGCTAGCTGAACATAACACATAAACTGACAACCTACAACCTCCCCCCACCCGAACTCTTGGGTAGGAAAGGAGTGACATTGTACCAGGACTCTTCCAACTATCTTAATGTTAATGCCTTTGCTAGAGGAGTAAACAACCTTAATTTGACTGTGACAAGGCCTCAGGTATCCCCGAGTGTTTTTTTTTTTTTAAGTCAAAGAACTTTGACTTAAAAAGAACAATTTTTTTTTTTAGAGATTTCATTTATTTGACAGAGAGAAACACAGCCAGAGAGGGAACACAAGCAGGGGGAATGAGAGAGGAAGAAGCAGGCCTCCTGCCGAGCAGGGAGCCCGATGTGGGGCTCGATCCCGGGTGTCCAGGATCATGACCTGAGCTGAAGGCAGTCGCTTAACCAACTGAGCCACCCAGGCGCCCCCCCTGAGTGTTCTTTAACATGAAAATCCTTTTGAAACTTCTCTTTTCCTTTCTTCCCCCAACTCCCAAGTATGTAATCAGCCACCCCCACATAGCCCCCAGCGCAGCAGCTCTTTCTGCCCCGAAGTCCTGTCCCTCTGCTTTAATAGCACCACCATTTTGCACAAGGATGCCTCAAGAATTCTTTCTTGGTGGTTTGATCTAAACCTCACTCCACCCAACCTTACCTATATTCCAAAACAACATCAGATTTAGAAGCACCTAACTGCAAATAACACATGAAGAAAAAGCAGAAATAATCCAAATATTTAGATAACAGTAATCAAGAACAAACAATTTTAAAAGACCCCCATTCATGGGGCACCTGGGTGACATAGTCATCTGAGCATGGGACTATTGGTTTCAGTTCAGGTTCTTATCTCAAGATCATGAGATCAAGCCCCTGAGTTGGGTTCCACTAAAGATTCTCACTGCCCCTCTCTCTCTCTGCCCCTCCTGCTCTGTGCTCTCTCTAAAAGAAACATACAAGTCTAAAAAATAAAAAGGACCCACATTCACAATAGTAAAAATGTATGAAATACAAAAATATATAGGCTTAATCTGAAGGATCTACACTACATGAAGAAAACATGAAAACCTTTTTGAGAGAGATGTTTTTAAAGACTAAAATAAATACAGGTATATTCCTGAATGAAAGACAAAGCTCTAAATATATTATCCCTAATAATATATAGGTTCAAGGAAATTATAATAAATAATTATTTGTAAATATTAATATCAATCAAAATAAATAGAAAATATTTTATGGCTAAAGAAACAAAACTTACTTGAAATCGAAAATTTTGATTTAATGTTATTGATTCATTTTAGAACATACACATAATTACATAAAGAAGGCAACCTTTTACCTATTGTGAACACTTGAGAATTGATAATTTTCCAGAATATACAAAAGTTGTAGATAGATTTTCCTAAGCAACTGGAGACAAAACTTGCATTTTTATTTTGGATTTGGGGATTATTTAGTCTATAATTTCCTCTCATTTTTGTGGCTTTTAGATTTTCTTTCTAAATCAAAATATTTTAATTGTACTATCATTTATTCCTATAAAATTCAGCAGGTTGATTAATGCCTCAAATCTTTGGTGCCTTCATTAATAAAATGAGATAGGATTTAGCATTTGGATCTCCTCTTTCTGCTACACAAGGAACAAGAACTATTATGAAAAGAAAGCCCTGCTCAGTCATTTGCAAAAATTTTAGAAGGCTTCCTCTGTTTACATCAGACTACTTTCTGACCATTTAATTATAGAAACAGATTAAAGATTTCTTAAGTAGTTTAAAATTAAATCTTTGACTCCAAATAGATTGACAATTATATTGCTACATATACAGCTATAATTGTAAAACACTGCAATACAGTCTTATCTGAAAACTTTCTTTTTACACAAATATGAACAACTATGCACTTTTTATCAATGGAATGTACACCACTTAAGTTTTGGAACAACAAGCCTTTCAGTATCCAAGTTACTTAATTGTCTTTCACATTTGACCTTTCAGCACATTGGCAGAGTCAAACAACAACAAATCAAAGGCCCTTCACAATCCTAAACTTAAAAGCATCAGGGAACAGATTTTATGCAAAATATTTCCCCGAGGCTTAAGGGTGAGATCTCATAGCCTTTCTCTGGCTTCTTAAAAACTCTTTTAATTCTTTGCCTTGGGACTTTCTGATAAAACAGAAATCAGACTATAAATGGTAATACTCTATAGAGTGATAGATTGAAGCAAGCTTGCCCATTAAACCACAAGATAGTATGCATTTAGGAAGTTAATGACAAATGATCCCTTTCTTTATTAATGCATTACTTTATTCACCATAATTATTGATCCTTAAAAGCTGTTCTTTGAGCTAAAGTGCTTTAACCAAAGTGCCTTAATAGAATGTTCATTAGTGACCTCATAAAATGACACACAGGCAAAAGGAAAATAGAGACCTAAGTCATCTATATCAAAATCTCGAATATGACATACACAGCTGGAAATCTTTCAGTAGAAATCACACATGAACAAGTAATACAAAGAGAAATCTAAACCTTGTATATGCTGAGTTCCATCCAAAATGGAATCCAACCCAGATTTCCTACAGAAACACTGCAATGATTAATCATATAGGAGACATCAGAAAGTGCAAAAACAGTGGTAATACATTAAAACACATTTTCAATAGGCCTAAAACCAAACCCTTGAAATTCTACAATGGAAGGGGGGGTTGAGAATGTGTCCCTGCATAATACAGTAATTCATCTTCACTTAATAAGGCATAGGACACACTCAAGTGTGCATAAATCATTTTGTGTTTGTTCCATTTGCACACTATGTGGCCTGGTAGGAGTACTTTGGCCACTATTGATGTCAAAGGGAAGAAATATCACAGCAGTTAGACAAAGATAAGGTTATATTCCTTTGCTAAAGGTACAGAATTCACCTCCACTAACCTATAATCAGGAACAATTTCTAAAAGGCTATTGGAATTAAAAAAGTTCCAATAGCTACACATGCTATAACTAGAAATTTCATGCTCAAAAAATACTTCACACTAGTAAACAATATAGTTTAGTAAACATGAAACAAAAGTGTTTCAAATTCTAGCTGTTCTAAATGTACCATAAGTAATATCTTTTATTAGGTAATGTAACAACAGAGACAAATTTAAATCAATCATTTTTGGTGGAGAAAGACTTGCAATCTTACCCTGCAGATAACATATACAATCAGTAGATTGTACATTAATTATTTTCTAATAACTAATAATTTAGTTGGAACTGTATTTTAAGTGTCTATCCCCAAGTACTTTCCATACTTCACTCTTTTGGCTAGAGAATTCCTTGGTTATCTGTTTTAAAGCTATTACGAGAAGAATTAGAAGAAAATACATCGCAAAAGGTACATGTTGAACAATATCATGTGTCTAATAAAGAGGTCACATAGAATGATGAGATCTTTTCAAAGGGCACTTGGAGAAGTCACCTCAAATCTGTTGGCTTTTTGCTATGTTATTCATTCTTACAAATGTTTTGTAATTATCTACTATCAGTAAAGAAAGCTTCTGACATCTGACATTATGACAACTCTAGGGCTGTGATTTTTTTCAATTGCTTGTTACAAGCCAATATTTAAGCAGTGGTAAATACACCCTAAAGTGTGTGTGTGTGTGTGTGTGTGTGTGTGTGTGTGTGTGTGTGTGTATGTATATGGTTTTCATTTAAGTTCTTTACTATTTTAACTATACATTTTAGGAATAAAAAAACTAAATTCTATTCCTGAAACTAATATTACACTATATGTTAACTAACTAGAATTTAAACAAAAATCTGAAAAAAAGAGAAATAATTTCCTCCTAAGTTGGAAACCAATTACTAAAGCTAAAAATCTTAAATCTAACCTAAGGTCAGGAGTCCAGGTTGTGAGAGTACCATAATGATAGAAGGAGAAGGGAGATTAATTAACTAGCCAGTGCTTTTTACAAGTGGCTAATCTACATACATCACATTATTCCCTAAACAAAAGTTGTACATTCTTTCTTCCTGCTTCTTCTAAAGCCATCATATTGAATGTCCTGTTTTTACTCCTCTTTCATTAATATTATCTTTGATGAAAACTTTTAATATGATCTCTTCAAAACTTTTAGCATATGACATGTGCAGCTATTTGGGACATGGGAACAGGAAAATACAGTGTGATTGGTCCCAGGCCCCTAATATTATCTTAGATTACCAAGTAGAGCATATTTGAGTTCAGGTATATATGCCCCTTTCTTCCTTTGCATTAAAAAAAAATAAATTCGTTCACACTGTAGTTTCCTTATTTTCAGAAAGGGAATTATGTGTTTTCCTCCTTCGATTCAGTCAAGATACCATGGGAGGCTTTAAAAATGTTAATAAGGAGCAGTAATTAAAAAAAAAATCTAAAATACTACTCAGCAGAATTTTAAAAGAATCTGCTGCCCTTACGAAGCTTGTATTACTTAGAGAGGAGTAAAAATTCATCAGCATCTCTGATTTTAGTACCTCACCCAATAATTTCACTTTATGATTCTCTGCATCCCTCTTCAAAGCCTTTCAATCACTCCAGTTTTATTTTCAGTGTTTTTCTTCAGTACCAAAATCTTGCTGAAATAAAACCTGACTGTAGAATCATTACAGAATTTGTTGGCAGTGTGGTCATTAAAATTGTGTGAGCATCTCCTACAGAACACTAATATTATACTTTTTATGGGAAGAAATATTTTTCTTTGTGTGCTAAAATCAAGAGCAAGTGAAATCACCCAGCACTAAATTCTGAAATTTTAGATAAAAAATTTCACAAATAAGTAAAAGATGGCAATGATGTTAAGGATAAACATTAGCTGTACTTAGAGATTATAATTTTTTTCATTTATATAGGCGATAATATTTTATTTTTCTTTAAAGATTTTATTTGTTTATTTAATTGACAGAGACACACACACACACACACACACACACACACACACACAGGGCAAGAGAGGGAATATGAGCAGGGGGGACTGGGAGAGGGAGAAACAGGCTTGCGGCTGAGCAGGGAGTGGATGCTGGGCTCTATCCCAGGACAGGACCTGAGCTTAACCAGCTGAGCCACCCAGGTGCCCCAGGTGAAAATATTTTAAACAAAATCACCTTCATGCCCAAAAATATGGTATCTATGGACGAAAGGAATTAACAGAGCTAGGGAATACATGAAACTTAAAATTCTGAAATATTTTATGGTTTCATTTTAAGGATAAGGAAAATTTGGAAAGCAGAAATAGGAATAGAGGATATTGCACTTCACAGTACATAAGAACCCGTTCAGGAGATTAATAAAAATGCAGCTTCCCAGTATGCCGCATCAAAAATTGTAATTTAATACATGTGGGCAGAATTTGGGGGATCTGCATTTTGGCAAATATTCCCAATGAACCTGATTCAGAGATCTGTTTGAGAAACACATCAATAAACGGGCAGAACTCAGGCCCCTTGACGCCAAGTTAAAAACTGTTTCTGCTATACCACATCTTTGACTTTTATGGAATTTTTAAATTCCACTTTTAAAGGATGTGCAAATATTTGGATTATCAATCCAAAGTGTCCATTGTGTTTTGACCTTGATTTACAGAAATTAGTATTGGAAATAACATCCTTTCTTTCTGGGAGTACCTAATTTAGCTACACAGAGATCACTCGATTTCCATATTATTGTGCTTCTGGCTACAGAGAAAGATGACTAAGATCTGATAGGTGTTTTCTGGTCAAAGATACAGATGGGAACTCAAAACATGGCACTTTAGTTGGAACAAAACCACTGACTGGTTGTTAGATTTACAAGGACACAACACCTTGAAAAATAACTACCCTGGGAACACATGAAGGGCAGTGCTTGACTTACCATCGTTAAATGTGCCCTGGTTTAAAAAAAAGTGTGCTGCATCTCTCTGAAATTGGAAATGATTCTTAAAATGACAAACCACTGGACTATTTTACCTTACATAGAAGCTTAGTAAATGAAACTTCAACAAAATATAATCTGGACTTGTTCATCAAATGTATGAAACAACTTGCGGAGGAAGAGGAAAAGACACATTTTTCCACCTCCCACCTTTCCACTTTAACCTCCTAGAGGCAATATCCTCTACCCATTCTGCCTTGATGAAGCAGAAAAGCAACTATATCTAAAATTGTGCCATATGTAGAAAAACATTGTAGAAAATGTCTTTTTCCCCCCCAGAAAGTGAGAGAGAAAATAGTTGTTCAATTTAGGATAATTATCAGCTTCTTGAAATTTAAATCACAAAGTACTTTCTATTCTTTAATTACCTGGCATGGACTTAGAACACTGACCACTACAAATTAAATTTCCTTTTCACGAGAATGAGAGAAGTTTAATTTAAAGGAGTTAAAGAATCAGAGTTGAAGTTTTTATTCTATCACTAACTTGAACCTCTTAAAGCCTATACCTTGAACCTCTGCTTCACTTGTAGATGATATAATGAATCATCTAAGAATTTAATGAAATTGATTACAAGAGATTTTTCAAATTATAAGTTACATTTTATAATCCCATTTATATTTGAATTTTCTAATTAGGAAATCTGCTTCAGTGTTTTAAAAATCTCTAAAATAGTTATGAGGATTTAATTTGATAAATTTAAAAAATTACAATTCAATTAAGTACAGTTGACCCTTGAACAATACAGGGATGAAGGGGCACTGAACCTCTGTGCAGTTGAAAATTTGTGTATAATTTATGACTCCCCCAAAACTTAACTAGTACCCTACTACTAACCTCAAGCTTTACTGATAACATAAAGAGTTGATCAACAAATATTTTGTGTTATATATTTTATATATTGTATTCTTACAATAAATAAAGTAAGCTAGAAAAAGGATGTTGTTAAGAAAATCATAAGGAAGCAAGAACATGTTTTATAGTACTGGATTGTGGAAAAAAATCTGTGTATATCTGTGTATATATGGACTTGTACAGTTCAAACCCATGTTGTTCAAGGGTCAATGATACACTGACATGCATTCCATGGAATCTTGCCATCAGTGCTCCTGAATAGTATAGAAGTACAGCTAAACATCCTGGGAGCATTTCAGAAGAAGAGCACCTCAATTTGGTTACGTATTTTCTGTGAAGCACTCTTAAACATGAAAGCCTCTGAGTGTTAATTGACACTTTCACCTTGAACTGGAGAGTCTTGATAAATTATCATTTTTAAAAATATGTCATGCCGTACTCCTCACATGGTTTCATTGAATTTTCCTCATTTCCAAAGGAAACACAGCAAGATTACATTGATAGATTTGCTCACATCAAGGACAATGTACATGAAACACAATGACCAGAGCCAAGTCATACCTTCTTTTTTTTTTTCTTAACATTTTTTTATTTATTTGACAGAGAGAAACACAGCTAGAGAGGGAACACAAGCAGGGGAAGTAAGAGAGGGAGAAGCAGGCTTCCCGCCAAGCAGGGAGCCTGATATGGGACTCGATCCCGGGTCTCCGGGATCATGACCTGAGCTGAAGGCAGTCGCTTAACCAACTGAGCCACCCAGGGGCCCCCAAGTCATACCTTCTTAACATGAATTCAGTTCAGAAGGTAATGTGGTTATAAAATTCCAAAATTCAGGCTTGTTTCCTCATTTTATATGTTGTTCTTAAATTTTTCCCATGTATGAAGTAAGTTCATAGACCTCTCATTGAAAATGATCCTACATGGGGCACCTGGGTGACTCAGTCAGTTAGGTTTTTTCCCATGTATGAAGTAAGTTCATAGACCTCTCATTGAAAATGATCCTACATGGGGCACCTGGGTGACTCAGTCAGTTAGGTTTCCAACTCTTGATTTTGGCTTAGGCCATGATCTCAGGGTCATGGGATGGAGCCCCACATCGGACTCCAAGTTTAGCAAGGAGTCTGCTTGAGATTCTTCCTCTCTCCCTCTCCCTCTGCCCCTCCCCCTGCTCATGCTTTTTCTCTAAATAAATAAACAAATAAATAAATAAAATATTTTTTAAAAGATCTTATTTACCTAAAAGTGGAAAATATAGCTATTAACAGTGTTTGGACTGTTTTTACCCAATAAAAATGCTACTAAGTCTCTACTCTCTGCAGACCAGCAAAACAGAAGTGGCAATAAAAAAGTCTTATTGTAAGAAAGTAGCAGGTTCTTGTCATCTGATTAGGGTGGAGAGGAAATGATCTGGGTTGGGGGATGGAGAAATCAGAGAGGTCTAACCTGATCTAAGAGGGATTCCATAAAGAAGCTGATAGTTCAACTGAACTATAGAGGAAGACTCCATTTAGGTGAAGTGCAGTGCAGGTGGAATCAGAACAGCTGAGAGTTGAGTAAAGGTGTGGAGGAGGGAACTATATAAAGCTTGTGAAAAGATTAGCAAAAGCACAACTTATATATGCCCAAAGTTTAGGCAATGATCTAAGACTCATCAGTAAATGAAAAAAAAATCTAGATATTTTAGGTACCCAAAATAAACTTCTATATCAACAGCCAAGGACTGGGAATCCAACGTATATGTTTAATTATTGAGGTGACATTTCTGAACACAAAAATAGATGGCCTAAGTTGACTTTTTTTTTAAAAAACAAAAGCTTAAATATAATAGGAAAAGTGAATGGGATATTTCTCTTTCATGCCACATGCTTGTTTGATTGGATTTTTTACATTGCAAACATGTTTTAAAATAATTTCAGTGTGCTTTAATCTTAATAACAGAGAAGTCATGACATTTAATGTCACAGATATTTGCTATAGAGGTCTTCTTTTACAAAAAGTTAGATTAAAATACTAAAGAGAAACACACCAAATGTTAATGGTTGGGGTCTCTGTGTGTAAAGTAATGAATGATAATTCTTCTTCTGTATAATTAAACTTGAATTCTTATAGTAGTAAAGAGGAAAATGAAACAAATTCCAGTTAATCATACCTACTGAATTATTTGGAAAACTTCAGCATGAAATGATAGAAAAGTAGAAAAGACAAAATAATGGCCCAAACAAGATAAATGGTTATGCTCACATAAAGGTCCCTCCTCACCCAAGGAACCTAAACCTTGTCTAGTTCAAGGTTCCACCATCCCAAAAGTGTGGCCCTCAAACTCTTGGCCCAGTAGTTTTAGGTCTTGCAGAGTTTTAGGCAATACGGTGGAGAAGGACATGAAAAAGAAAGAAAGGGTAAAGAGTTTGTGTCGGCGGTCTCTGAAGGAGTGTATTAGTCATCTATGCCATACAACAAATTACCACAAACTTAGCACCTTAACCACAGATATTTATTATCTTACAGTTTTCTTGGGTCAGGAATACAGACACAGACTTCCTACCTCCTTTCCTTAGGTTAAACACTGCTGTTATGAAGATATTGGCTGGATTGCATTCTCATCTGGGGGCTGAATGGGGAAGAATCCATTTCTAAGCCAACTCAGGTCATTAGCAGAATTCTTATCCTATGGTTGTAGGCCAGTTGTGGCCCTGGCTTCTTTCTGGCTGTTGGCTGTAGGCTGACTTCAGCTGCTAGAGGACACAGTTCCTACAGGCTGTTCACTGTTTCTAGAGGCCCTTCCATGGTTTCTCAAGGACTTTTGCAGTTCCCTGACATGGGAGTCCACCTCTGTGGCCAGTTATTTCATCAAGCCAGAAAGGAGGGCCTCTAGAGTTAGTCTGCTAGCAAGATGGAGTCTTATGTAACATAACTTACACATGAGAATGACATCCTGCCAACTTTGCTGTATTTTATTGGTTTGCAACAAATCACTGATCCTGCCTGCCGTTAGAGAGCGGGAGAGGATACAGGGTGATGTCTCCTGAACATCAGCAGACAGAGATAATAAGGGCTTCTATCTTGTCTGTCTACTATAGGAAGTTTCCCAGAAATAATCACACAATCTCCCTTCTTGTGCCCCATTAGCTAAAGCTGAGCCACATCCAGTTGGAAGACATAGCCTTTTTCCCCCCCATATTGCCACAGATTGCCACGTGTCCTAATACCAATGTGATTACTGTGGAAGAAGGAGAGAGTGAACATTGGGAGACAACTATCAGACTGTCCTCCCATCAGAGAACTTCCAGGCAGAACTTCTGCAGCAATTCAGTGAAATAAGAAACATGACCACATCTGGAAGTCAGATGACATTCTCTGGTTACCTCTACTAAATTTACTATAAGTCATAGTTTGATTATTAGAATAGAAATTATCTGAAAAGTATTTGAATTAGAAAAATGTTTGAATAGAAAATCATGCTCAATTCAGCTTTCATTCCTATACACACCATTAATCGGATAGCTTCATTTAAAAAAAATTTTGTATCTGTATAACCTTTTCCTATTTCCATAGGACTTTGTCACATATTGTATTTTATTCTCAGCTTTCTCAAAGAGTGTCCATTCCTCTCATTTAGCAGGTCAAGTTAAGTGACTGGCCCCAAATGCATAACTAGCAAACGGCACAGGCCAAGCTAGTGTGCAGGCCATGTACCTCTACATAGATTCTACTACAGCACAATGTCAAGAAATCAACTTTATTGAAGAACAAAAATGCAAGATATTAAGCATCTGAACAAATGCTAGATGTTGGTTATCTTCCAGAAATATGGAAATATCCAGATAATTGACAGACTCTTGTTTTGGTCTCGTTGCTGTGTTAGACATAGCCCCATCCAAAAGGAAAGAAGGAGAAGAAGGGAAGGCAGGCCAGACAGAGGGGCAGTAGCTTACTAAAAGGTCCTGCTCCACTGAAAGAGCTTTAACATTTAAATAAGTGACTCCAAAGATAATTTGTTTTTTGTTTTTGTTTTGTTTTGTTTTTAAAGATTTTATTTATTTGACAGAGAGAAACATAGCCAGAGAGGGAACACAAGCAGAGGGAGTGAGAGAGGGAGAAGCAGGCTTCCCGCCGAGCAGGGAGCCTGATGTGGGGCTCCATTCCCAGTCTCTGGGATCATGACCTGAGCCGAAGGCAGTTAGTTGCTTAACCAACTGAGCCACCCAGGCGCCCAGAGAATTTGTTAAGTCAAGAAAATTATTAATTACAAAGCAAATCCAGTCCTTCAGAAATGTGGTGGTTGCAAACATTGAGACCTTCCCAAAACAAGTTATTGCTAGGCTATTAAAATTAAACTATCACATGCACTCTCCACCCTTCTCTCTCTAGTATCCTAGTCTAGTACCTTAGACTTTATGGCTGTGGCTTTGGTTTTGTTTTTTGTTTTGCTTTTTTTTTTTCCAGAGAACTAAAGAAAGAAACTGGGCCAAGTGTCATTAGTCACTAAAAATCTAAGTTTCCCTAACCCTCTACACACCCTCACTCCTCCCCAGACTAGGTCAGCTTACTTGATATCCATTCTTATCACCCATTTTCATTGTGGACTTAAAATAGTAAGTGATAATTATAAATAATGTAATTAAATTAATTGTGAAATAATAGGTGTGTAATAATCATGTGACCATCGGGAGGTCAGGATCTAGCTCACTGCTATATTTCTGCAGCACATTAGATACATGTACATGGATAGCCCATACATACTTGTTCATGGCCTAAGTATAACTAATTCATTGGGAAAACATCATAATACAATGAAAGGAGCATGAGTTTTGCAATTAAATTTCTGCCTATCATCATTTTCTTTTTCCTCTCTCTCCTTCCACCCTACATCCAACCTACTTTAAAGGTCATCCACAATCAGTGGATAGACTTTGGAACATGACTTACACTTCCTAAGACTGGTTTTCAACTTCTACACAATTATAATGATACTTTGCTGAGCTTTCATACAGATTACATGACACAGCATATACAAAGCCCCAAGGTGTCGCAAGTACTTGTCATGTTTTCTGTCTCACGGGCATCACTGTTGTTATTATTGTGCAGAGATTCTCTTATTACTCTTTGTCAAAAAGACTAAGTTCTTAGGTAAAGGCTTTGTAAAACAGACACAGATGGATACGTATATAAAATGACCAAATCTGATGTGAAGGAATGATAATATGTAGTTTATTATTTGTAAAGTAATATAAATTAAATTGATATGGCTTTCCTGGCTTTGTTTGGTTTAAATTCTATCTTATACTGAAAAACAATAGTTTTCTATATTGAGTTACAGTTAAGATTCTTAAAAGCCAGAAAACTGTTGCTCCCAGAGTAGTTAAGCTTGAATGAAAAATATTTGTTACCACTCCAAGCCTTTTAATCAAGTCAAAACAAATTTTTTTGGCGTAAATACAAAGCTATTACTTTTTAAGTTGTAAATATATAATTTAAATATAAAACTACAGGCACAACTACTAAGAGAATCTTTCAAAGGTTAATTCTTAAACATACTTTACATAAACAGCTTAAGAAAAAGAATATTTTAAGATTTGGATTCATTTGTCCAAGTGATATTTATTTATCTTCGCCAGAGGGCTGCACTGTATCCTATAGAAGAAAAATAAAATGACCACGAATCCCAGCAATTAAAATGAGACTTAGGAGAAAAGTACTGTGAACGTAACCAGTAGGTTCCTGTAATTTCATTCATCTATGTGTTTGATTTTGTTTGATTTTAAGAAAGCTGAACGAGAGTATCTACTACCTTTTCTCTCAGAATGCCAAAGATGCTGAGCAACCCTTAAATTTAATGCTAGGTGAGCAGAGTTTCCATTTTCATTTCTTCTATACTACTGAGGGCACTTGTTCATGTCTGAGGGAAAAAACTGTATGCATAAATTTTCCCTTTACCAATTAAATTTTCATTTTTTATACTCACAGTTCTCTAATTCAAATGTTTGGTGGAGAAGTCAGTCAAAAAGCCCCAAGCCTAAGAATATTGGATTTGTCAATCCATAATGTACAGGGCATCTCAATTTTCCCTGCTATTTCTCTTTTCTCTAGCAACTTCTCATATCACTATTTCAAAGACATACTTTCAGAGGAACAAAACAAAATTTACTTACACAACTCTTACTCCTTGAATATTTATTATTTTCTTCAACCTCGTAAAATCCAAGGATCAGATATAATGGAGAAACATCACACTTAGATGGAAGGGAATAAATTCTGAGTTCTTTATGAAGCCTGTTTTCACAATTTGAGAGAGCAGAATCACTCACTTTTTTATATATAATTATATATATAATTTTTTATATATAATTCATTTTTTTACAATGAATCTGCCTGGTACTACATGGCATGAGGCCAAACTATAAAATGATGTATTAATGTTGCAAGCAAGTTCAAAGAAACACCTTAATGATGTCTGGTCCTGCCTGAATATTAAGAATAGCTTCGGGGCGCCTGGGTGGCTCAGTTGGTTAAGTGACTGCCTTCGGCTCAGGTCATGATCCCGGAGACCCGGGATCAAGTCCCACATCGGGCTCCCTGCTCGGCAGGAGCTCCCCTTGCTTGTGTTCCCTCTCTGGCTGTGTTTCTCTCTGTCAAATAAATAAAATCTTTAAAAAAAAAAAGAAGAAGAGAAAAAAAAGAATAGCTTCAAAGACTCACAGACTCTGTTCTACAATCTGATGATTACTTGTAGTTCCCCATTAGGATGGAACAAAGCAACAGTTATTTCAACAGTGTATGCTAAACCTATAGATAGGAATACATTTATACTGCTAAATAGTCATCACCCTAGGCTTGTAATTAACTCTACTGATATTATGCATAGCACATAAGAACTTAAACTAGTTGCATAAAGAAGAAAAACTATTTTGTGAGGACAAAGCATTTGAAATTAAACAGAATCGATAGAAAATGAGTAGAGGTACTCTTGGGTTCAAGAATAAAAACACATTTAATGACAGGATAAAAGAAAAATTATTTCCTTTATCAGGGACGGTGTAAAACATTACCTACTAGACAAAGGAAATTATGTTTTTCTCTTTCCTTAGTGTATTTTAAATGACCACTGGTGTGCAGACCGTGCACCTAGGGCAGTGGAAAACACAAAGTGAACCAGTGAGGGAGGCGGCCCTCAGGGACATAATAGTGTAGCAGCCATTCGCCAGTTTCCAAATTTTGCTACCTTTTACTTTAAAAAAAATTTATTTGATAGTTTGCATGGAGAACCAACTAAAATACTGACTTTTCTGTATATTTATTATGATTAACATAAAAACAGATACTCTTTTTGAAAACCAAATAATTTATATAATAATAAATGTTCAGGGGTGCCTAGGTGGCTCAATCGGTTAAGCATTTGACTCTTGATTTCAGCTCAGGTCATGATCTCAGGGTCCTGAGATCAAACCCTACATCGGGCTCTGTGCTCAGTGGGGAGTCTGCTTGAGGATTCTCTCAGCCCCCCTCTTCTCTGCTCCTACCCCCCATTTGCACACACACTCTCTCTCTCTAAAGTAAATAAATCTTTAATAATAATAATAATAAATGTTCATTCTTACATCCCACATAAAGACGATTAGTGTTCTCAATATAAACCAGAGCTTCATAAAATGTGGTCTCAGGTAAGTAGCATCTGCACCTATGAACTTGTTAAAAATGCAAATTCTCAGGCACCACCCACCTCTACTAAATCAGGACCTCTGAGAATGGTGCCCAGCAACCTGTGATTTAGTAAGCCCTCCAGAGGATACTGATGTACACTGAAGTTTGAGAACCACTGCTCAAACCTAGTCTACAAAGCTTTAAAATGGTGTTCCATAAAATGAAATCTTCATACCATTAATTCAGCCTTATGTACTTTTCACAGGCAATGTTTGCAAGGAGACTTGGAAGCAGGTGAAATTGATTTTTCTGTGGTTTTCACGAAGTGGAATACCTGATTCCACTTTGCTTTCTCCTAACCAATCATTTTGCTGAGAGTTTTGGTTTTGATCTATTTTTACTTTAACATCTCTTAAGACTGGGGTATACTTCCTTGAGCTGGGTTAGCAGTTCCCAGCTAGAAACATGTTTTCTTTGAAATCTCCACCCCATTATCTTAAACTTAACAGTGTCACTAATTACTACAACTATAAACCTAAGCTGAATATTTTTCAAGAAAAGTAATATACTTACTAGCTATTTCAGGCCAGAAGTACTGATATGTTCTTTCTAACTACATGTATTTTTAAAAACTAGTTAGAATAATATATTGTTTTAATTTAGACATTGAAAAACAGAAGACAACTCTGAAAATAGAAATGACCTTTCCCAAAATTCCTTTATAACCGTTATCCTCCACATAGAAGCATTTAGATGAAGATCAAAGACCTATCAAAACATACAAATAATCTTTAACCTATTAAAATTTTTTAATCTCTACATCACTGTGATTCAAAGCCTTATTTCAGAGTCACCAAATACAAGAATTATTTCAATTTACAAAAGTGTATAGATTTGTTCTTTTTCTCTTCATAATAGTTTCTTTAGATACTTTTTTGCATTTGAAGCAATGCATCAATTTCATATTGTCTCAAGGCTTCTCAGTGGTTGTCAGAAGCCTGAACTCCATTTTTTTTAGATCCCTAATACGTATGTAAATAGTGATAATAGATAAACTAAAGATGGTTACAAAGACTGTGGTGTATCCTTAAAGTATAAACTAACACAGCTGTCACATTAAAAAAAACAAAAAACAAAAAACCAGTATCAGCTCATTTGGAGATGATTTAACTTGAGATGTTTCAGAAATGTAAGGCCCTGGACCAGACTGTTTTCTTCACCTCTGCCTTATCCGCTGTCACAGGTTTTTGGTTGTCTATAACTCTTGTTACACTAAATTGGAATACCAATCTGGAGGAAAAATTGTTCCCTGGCCTTAATGTTCTTGGGTTAGAGAAAGGAAATAGGAAGGAAAGGCTAGACGGGGCAATGGTTGATGGAGCTATCTGTTCCATCCTTACCTGTCTGCTGGGCAAGTAAAGAGAAAGGGAAAAAAGGCAGCATAGCGATCTGTTAATACTCTGGTCTAACTTGCCCATGTGCACAGATGGGAATTTCTCAAACAGGGTTATGAGATTTAACTCTCTCCTAGGAAAAGATGGCACTTTCAGATGGACGGCTGAGAGTAGTGGTCACCCATGGGCTGGAAGTAGTTTTTCTCAAAGCGTCGGGAAACTCAATTGTGCCTCTCGCACATCTAGCTAAAGAAAATGCCAAAATATAGTCATAAAAATACTAGGTTTCTTATTCTGTAAAAGAGGTTTTCTGTTTTTGTTTGTTTGTCTGTTTTGTTTTTGTACAGGAGAAGAAGAAAGAAGAAATGCCATTCAGTATGTATGGACTCATGGATCTTGTCTGTTTCCTAAAATCTTATAGAAGAGCATGTCCTCCTACCCCCACGTGAGGACACTGAAGAGCAGGGAAGTTTCCTGCTTTGCTTTTCTTTTTAAAATATTACTGTACTCCCATAGCCATGTCATAAATGTTCAATTTTTTTTGATGATTGAAATGATGAATGTATGATACAGATGACATATCATAATAGATAACAGAGCAGGCTGTCTTGCAAGGAGTGTAAAAAAATAAATCCAGGTTCTTAAAATTCCTGATGGCATGGGGGGGTGGGCACCAACTAAAAAAATAAATAAACCAATTTAGTGCATGTCATTTGGCCAAAGAATTT
Source organism: Spilogale gracilis (assembly GCA_004023965.1). NCBI lineage: Eukaryota > Metazoa > Chordata > Mammalia > Carnivora > Mephitidae > Spilogale > Spilogale gracilis. Next base: position 94,598 of record PITA01004312.1, read on the forward strand.
GACCATCTTGACACTTTTGTAGTCTTCCAAAAGGAGTAATAGATTCAGACATTTCTGTAACCTCTCTATCATGTAGAGGAAGAAGGATATACAACTTTCCCAGATTTCTAAAATTCCAAACTAACTCTTTCAGGGCACTGGGATCTAATCAAAGGTCTTGCTCTACAATATCCAAACGCCCTCAAAGAGTTAATAAATGGTCAAAATGTTTAATTCATGTATCAATTATTTGGGTCTTTCAATTCCAATGGACAAAAATTTCAATTCAGAGTGCTTCAAAGCAAAATATTGATTCATATTTAAAAACTGAAAAACAAGGTAAGATCTTGTTTCAGCCAAAGCTGGATTCTGAGCTCAAATATCGCCATCTGCCCTTTAACTTTACTCCGACTCCCAAGCATGCCTCCCTGAGTATTAGCTTCATTCTCCAACTTCATAGGCTGACATGGGAAGTTCCAACCTCACATATCATTCTGCAAAGTCTGCATAGAAGAGAGTCCACTTCCTTAAGTAGGGGTGGGAAGTGGCAACCAAAAAGTCCTAGGAAGGTGCCTTTTTGTCTCTGATTGGCCAGGTTAGTGATGTACTTTTCTGTAAACTAATCCCAGCTACCCGGAGGACACAACACCTCTAGCGGTGAGAGCTGAATCTTGGGTCACCCAGTGAATCGGGGTAGCTGTTTGCTACAGCAAATGGGCTAAAGGGTGAGGTAGTGTGGTTGGATCCCCCAAGTAAACAGGTGTACTGCTTCCATAAACAGGTGTGAGTAGCTGGGACAAAAGACCACAGATAGCCACTCTAAATTACCGTTAGAAGACGCCCCCCCTCCCAATTTACGAAACTCTCACATATGCTGTTAGTGGATCAAAAATAGGATTAAAAAAAAATCATTCGATTCTGGCTCCTAATCAAACCAAAGTTTTGAAGGAGTGCACCCTCACATCTTGTATCCAAAATGTCACTTCAGTGGTTGGTCTTCCGCTTGTCTTCGGAACTGGAACCTTTCAGAAAGCCGAAAATGCTTGAGAAAGTATAAAACAGAGGCAACTCTTGTTTTCAACCTGGAAGCCGCCCGCCATTCGCCACCAGGTCGTGTCACCAGCAGAAGCAAGACCAGAGGGGACGATGCACCCACTTCCTAGGCGGCGCGACGAGTCTCATCATTGGCGGCCCCCATCCTTTGCCCGCAGCAGCCGTCGGAACGCGCGGGCCGGGGCGGGACGCCCGGGGTCACCACGCAGAGGCCGGGGCTCGCGCATCCTCAGGGCAGACCCCAACTCCCAGTGAGCCGGGCGGATGGCGGCGCCTCCAGTCCTGGGCTCCCGCCCTGGTTCCCACCCCTTCCCCGGGCGGGCGCGCGCGCGGGCCGGGAGCGGGGAGGCGGCGGGAGAGCGGCGGCGGCGGCGGCGCGACCGGGCGGGTCCCGGGGACGCGGTGCGCGTCGGAGCCAGCGCACGAGTCCCCTGCGCGCCTGCCGCGCACGCCCCGCAGCTGCTGCCCGCCGGGCGCCGCCCGCGCTCCGGACCAGCCCGAGTCTCCCACCCGCGGAGTCCGCGGGGTCCCGGGGCGGGAGAGCGAAGGGCGGTCCGCGTCGTCCCCGCCCGGCACCCAGTCCCCTCCACACGCCGCCCGGACCGCGGGGCTGCCCCGGGGAGTCGCCGAGGCCGAGCACTCCGGGAAGGAGGAGCCCGCTGACGGCTGCAGCTCGAGGTAATCACCGTGGATGACCGACCCGGTCGGGTGCTCGCCCAGGAACCCCGGCGACTCGGAATGCGGACTCCAGAGGTGGCACTCCTGATCGGGACAAGTTTCTCGCGGTTTGAAGGGGTTCCTGAAACCGTCACTAGTTATTATTTAATTAGCCTTTCCTCTTACGTTTTAAATAAGTTTATTTAGACAATGAAAAAAAAAATAGCCTCCCGGATGACTGTAGGCTTATAAATATAATCCCGAAAGTTTTGCATGGTGTGGTTATTTGCTTATGCATATTTACTAACCTGTTAACTCTGCAGCTAGTCAGAAAATTGGCATTTAAAATATTCTTTGAGGAACATTACAAGTTCGCTGTTGCGTTCAGGCATCGTGTTATTTATCAGCTTAGTTAGCATCTGTCTTCCCGAAGTGGTACCAACGCCTGTCCCTTGGCGATGGGTCTTGCATGTGACACTCTTGCCCTCTAGTGCCTCACCAGCTTGGTAGCAGTTTGATGCCTAATATTAATAAGATGTTACATAACACAAGGGTACTGGGCCAGAACTGGTACTGCTGCCACTTGTGAAACCAGAAAGCCTGAGCCTATGGTAGTGGATGCTGCTGTCTGAGTTTCTTTTCTATCTGTTGAAACTTTCTCAAGCATTTTCGGCGCCTTCAACTTTAATTTCAGGTAAGTGCATCTGTTTATTTACACAATCCATTAATGCTCACTCATAAATGTAAGAAAGGCTTTTAGGAAGAGACAGCGACTTCGTTTTCAATTAATCTAAGAATTTCAGGATTGAACAAGTGCCTCATTTTATTCTTGTAGAAGAAATAGAGCATTTTAATTAAGTGAGACACAGAAATGTTCTGGGGTAGTTTTAAAGCTTCTCTTAAAATTTAAGTATTGAGATGATCCATTTTAATTGTTAAAGATCTCCACCAACAAATTGTAATTATTCTGCAGCAGATTTGTTAAACAGAACACATGTGTAATACGTGATGGACTTGAAATGTATAAGCAACATTGGAGATTTAAACTATAACTACCTGTCTAGCTATACAGTAATGGTCCTCAACAAATCTTTTGATTTGATGCAATTCATTTTATAAACATTATTTAAAATTACACAGTTAATACAATTTCATGCAACTAGAAAGAAATAATCAGCCTATGTCTTGAATATAGACGCTTTAAATTAAAAGAAAATACATGTATCTTCCATTTAATATGTTTACATTTTTTCCTCAAAAGAACCAAATGAATATTTTTTAAAAGGTTTACCTAGTTCATCTTCCAACTAGTTCTTCTACTATCTGGAAACTATTTAAGCTTCAAACTCATTTAAAGTTGAAATTTAATTCTTATTCTTTATAAACACACTGAAGTACAGCAACATATGTAATCTGGGAAGTGTTTTAAGGAAATCACTCCTAAGTAATGTAAATAGCTACACTTTCATATTAGATTAAAATAGAAATCAAACATTCAGATACATGTGAAACTGATCTCCAATCCACTTTTTCTTTGTCCTTAGAAAATATCATATTATCAACTATTGAACAATGCTATTCACCACAGAGCAGAATGATATGGAGGACAAACTCTCAAACATCTGATAGTCGGCTGAAGGGCATTTTTCCCTTTTTCTTCAGCTATAGCTTCCTATTAATATTGTATTTGAGAAGAAGATTTCAAAAACAAATTTGAAAGAGACTCTTTTGAAAAATAGTACTGAACATGTCAAGAGGTTTGCCCTAACAAGCTTTTTTTTTCCTTTCTTTCTCCAGTTAACACAGTATCTACCATCGCTTGTATTTTTATTGTTTTTCTTTATGGTCCTAATGGTAAAATGGAAGGCTTCTCTCTTTGTATAAGTAAATATTACTATTAAACTGGTCACATGAGTTAATTTCTTCATAGTTTTTAGAATGAAGAATTCTTAAGTTACTAAAATGTTTTAGATAAAACAGAACTTTTACCTCTTTCTAGAGAGATTTGTTATAGTTCAGTTGCGTTATGTTGAGTTAAAACTCCTACCTTCTCTTTCAGTACGTTTTCTTGAGGAAAGTATTATTTCTGAAGATTACACCAAGTTTTTAGAGTAATTTGTGGTGTAACTGAAAGTTTTATTGAAAAAAAAGTAGAGTAGAGGTGATAACCAGGCATTGAGTTTCATTTTTCTGGACCATATAGAATATATATTCACACATATTCAGTTCAATACCGAAGGAGTTATTGTGAGCTAAAATCTAAATATTCAGTGGTCAACTTGCTGTTTCAGAATTTTAAAACCATAAAGAAATTACAATTTTTTTTCTTTCAATTCAGAAACTCTTCTATGACTTCCTTGAAACCTGGCTGAATCTCAGTTGTTCTTGGGCGATTAGTGCCAACTTTTAAGCTTAAATATGTATTTTTGAGATATAAAATATATTCAAATAAAACTGTATTTAAATACTTTGTGATTTGTATGCACTATAAAAAACAGAGAAATGCAATTGGTGATAAAAAACACTCTTCTCAACTAAATGAGTGTCTTGGATTTATAATTGCTTAACAGTTTAGACAATAGGGAAACAGTGGAAGTTGCTTTTCCTGAATATAAGCATTCACACTGACATGCATGAACTCTAAACACCTGTCCAATTTAGAGGATGCTGCCAGGCCACTAAAGTAGCAGCTTAGATCATAATGATAATTAGTCTGAACAGTGCTCAAACTTGCTTTATAACTGAATTTCTTCTTAGAGTACCCAGTAATTGGGTGTGGAAAACCAGAAATCCAATTGGTTTTTTTTGTCTTTTTGCTTGTTTTTAATAAAAACTATACCTTTAGGTTCTGGGATGTCACAGTGACTTTCATGTTACTCTAAACATTCTCATCAATTTTCTGTAAGTTGTATAACTAGAAAAAAATTCAGGCTTTTCTACAGTTAATGTGTATAACGAATTATTTCACAGAAACTCCTACAAATTACCGAGGGCTATAACGCTTGATTAGTGTTGCCAAACATGAGCTTAAAAATCAAGCATTAAAGTCCCATCCTAAACATTTTAGCATCTCAATGATGGATATCCATTTTACAAACACTTCGTTTTTAATTCTTTTCTTTGGTTATAATGTTTGAGAATAACATGAAGCTAGATATGGATTCTAGGCCTGATTCTGCCAAGAGAGCCATACACTTGGACAACTCCCTTGCTAGTTCTGGCCTTTTGTCCCTTACCTGGAAAATGACGATCCCAGAGATCTTTCCTATCTTCTTTGTTGTTCAACACTGTAGAAATGTTCTGAAAGACAGGACAAATAGACATGAAAAATAACAAGACACTGATTAGTACTGTTGTTTAGATATTTAATAATAGATATGAAAGTTTTCAAAATAACAGTTAACCCTCAAAGAGTGGTTACTTGGTCCAGGCACTGTTCCAGGCACATATACATTAATTTTTAGCTCACATAATCTTCAAAAAAGATTATCTGAGATAGGTGCTCTGATTATTTTCATTTCACAAATGAGGAAATTGAGAACCTGAGAAGATACTTACCTTTCGAAGATCACTTACTTGCAAATGGTGAAGACGGTATTCAGTTTGAGTCTGGTTCCAATGCACATGCCCTGAACCACCATATTACATTGTCTCTATAGGTTTTCAAGTATTTGTGCTTGATACGCCTCTTGATATAACTGCAGTTGCCCTCTGGGCAATTCATGTACCACTTCAGTTTTTTCCACCCCTTCTACCTTTATGTATTCTTCCATATGAAATGATCATTTATTCATTCAAGAAATATTTACTCAGCACCTATTATTGTGTCAGGCTTAGACCAGTGCCCAAGACCATCATATGTGGTGCCTCCCCTAAGCAAGTATATACAGGCCAGTTGGGCGATTTCTTTCCTCTCCCATGATAGCCCAACTGGGTTGAGTGTCACTTGCTCAAAACGATGCCTAAGGTAAAGAGGAAGAATTTGTCTGGCTTCTTTGTTGATGCATCCATAGGATAGAGAGTCATAGAACAAGACCTCAGACTTCCTAGGACTCCCTATCATATTTCTTCATTGCTCCTCTCTGCTCTTTTTACATTATCCTCGCTGCAGATTGGCTGCCTCTGCTTTTCTGGTTCGTATAATATTCCCTAAAACATAGTCAAAAGCTGATCTGTAACTTCACATCATATGGTCTAGGCAAATGAGGAGAGGTTGGGTTAATATTTTTGTTCTCATGACTCTGAAGAAGAATAAAAACGATAAAGGTTATATTAGACCCTGAAAGCTGCATTGGCAGTAGTCATAATGCCTTGCTATTCAGCATACATTGTAGCCCAATTTAAGGGGATCTGGGAGACAATTACTCCTCTAAGTCATACAGGCAGAACAAACAGCAAGCAGTAGTGGCGTAGTTTTCCTGCCTCACTGACTGGCATAACACTGAGAGAGGTGGGAAAAAAAAAAAAAAAGATCGCTTCCTTGATAATTTCTAAATACAAAGAAGGAGGGGGAAATGCAATAGAAAGGCATTTTTCCATTTAATATACCAAACAAAGCCAGTGCCCCAAGTGGAGCTCTTTGCCCATCCATCCCAAAGAAAAACCACAGTTCTAAAGATGGAGTGTATTTGTGGTCATACTCCATGCAAATCAGCATCTGACTTGCCTACTACATCAGAGTTCAATTAACATGACACAGTTTCACACATTTCTCCCAGAGAAGAGCATGTTCTTTGTCAATTTTTAATACGACTAAATTACTTTTAGTAAATTCTTGTAATGTATTTGAAGTCTCCCAATGTATTTTTCAACACTATAAAATACAGTTAATTTTGTGAAAGGGGAATGTTGTCAAGATCTTTTAAATATCTTTCATTTATGTTAGAACCTGAAGTTCTTTAGTTATTAATACTCATTTTCCAGATGGCAATCTTTTTTTCAACATTTCTTATACTGCCAACTTCAATGTGATTCGATTGCATTTAGAAATTGATTTTTACTTTGGGATGATGGTGGGTGTTAGTGGAAGAGAAAAGATAGGTTACAGTGACAAGTAGGTGCTGCCCCTTTCAGATAGATATCACAATACTTTGCAAAATGTATGTTTGTATATATTCAGTTCTTCTCTATATATACAGAATGGTTTGTGATTCCAAAATATAATTTCTCCCTCTGCTTTTTGTTAATGGTATAGAATTCAACAACAGCTAATGCTTCCTTGGTGGAAAACAGATGTTTTCCTTTTTAAAAACACATGCATTACAAAGCAACTCTGAAAACATATCAGAATGAGAAAAATAGGTATTTGAGTAAGAGTCAGTGAAAGGTGCCTTCTGCAAGGCCTGACTTACGGCTGCGGTCGAGGTGGTCACTGCCATTCCCAGCCTTCATACTGTCACCCTGACTACTTGAGGCCAGTGTGATTGGTGGAAGTACCCATTCATGGGAGATGGTTTGACTTAATGACTTCCCTCGGCTGTGAAGGCAGCTGCTAGTAGTGAACTTTATTTTTTTTTTTTAAGATTGTATTGACTTGACAGAGAGAAACACAGCCAGAGAGGGAACATAAGCAGGGGGAGTGAGAGAGGGAGAAGCAGGCTTCCCACCAAGCAAGGAGCCCGATGTGGGACTCGGGGATCATCACCTGAGCCGAAGGCAGTCGCTTAACCAACTGAGCCACCCAGGCGCCCCTAGTTGTGAACTTTAATACAGTCTCTCTGTTCACTCATTCAACAAGTATGCAGTAGAATATTCTTACTTCAAGTACTGCATTGGTATCTAGAATACAGAAGTGAACAGGATAGGTACTTACAGATGCTTCCAATCTCTGGAGAAATATTACAAAAGGGCACCTGGGTGGCTTAGTGAGTTAAAACCTCTGCCTTCGGCTCAGGTTGTGATCTCAGGGTCCTGGGAGGGAGCCTCGCATCAGGCTCTGCTCAGCAGGGAGCCTGCTTCCTCCTCTCTCTCTGCCTGCCTCTCTGCCTGCTTGTGATCGCTCTCTCTGTGTCAAATAAATAAATAAAATCTTTAAAAAAAGAAATACTACACAAAAAGCCCCATGACTACTTATACCTATGGAATGTACTGCAGAGGTAAAGTAGAGAGGATGTTGAGAGTGTGTACGAAGGGAGACCTGACAGATCTGGAGAATCAAGGAGGTTTTTGTGAGGCAGGAACATTTACTCTTAGAGCTGTAGGATTCAGAGGATGAAGCCAGATGAAGACATGGCAGAAAACTTCCAAATGAAGTTCGGAAGTCCTTCCAAAGAGGACATTTGAGAAGACCCTGAGTCAGAAAAGAGGTGGTTGCTTTTGCAGAACAGAAAGGGGACCCACTTACCTGAATCAGGCCTGAGATGTGAGAGTGAGAAGCGTTCCTCGCAGTATCTTAGAGGGCATGTATAGGAATTTGCATTTTTATCAGTAAGTGAAATAGGCAGTCCTGATACATTTCTGCTGGGAGGAAACAATCCAATTTGCATGTTGATACTGGACTGAGAAAAGTATAAAAGGAGCCCAGAGTGTTCTTGAGGAGGCTAGCTGCAGTAGTTCAAGTGAGAGGGACGTTGCCTAGGCAAGAGCAGCATACTGAAGAGGTGAGGTGAGTTTTGGAAAACGGAAATGAGAGGACTTGAGTTTATTTAGATAAGCAGAGGTAAGAAGAAAAGAAGGTGTCACAGATGAGCCACTTATGGATGTGGGAAGCTGAAGATGGTTTTAGAGAGTAGATCACACATTCCATTTTAGACAGGTTGAGTTTTCTTGTGACATGAATCCTGTGGAGCTAAACAGTGGCTGGTATATAATAATAATACAGTTACTGTGAGTTATCGTTGTTATTGTATCAAACTGATAGTTCAATTTGTAATCCTAGAGCTCAGAGGAAGGAGATTGGATTTATAAATAAACATTTGGAATTTACTGGAGCATAGATGGTAGGGAAAGCCAGTGAGTATGTGAGCTTCTCTGGGGTAATGGGGAGGAATAAGAAGAAACCCAAGGATGGGCGTCATGCTGTTATGCCTCTGATTGAGTCTCTTCCCCTGCTCTGACTTTCCCTTCCTGCATCAATGGTGGGCTTCCTGCTCTTTGCACAACTCTGTTTACACTGGAATGCTTGTAGCTGTCCCTGTAAAGCCCTTAGTGAATTTTAATTGGCCATCTTCAGGATATTTCTCACTTCCTATGTTAGTCATATCATTGTCGTCGTCGTCATCATCATCATCATCATCACCATCACCATCCTCATCCTCCTCATCATCACAGGTACCATTTAGTATATTCATTCTATGTACCAGACACTTTCTGAGAGCTTTTTATAGTTTACCTTATAATCCTCACTAAAACCCTACTAATAGGTACCACAAGTATCCCCATTTTCATATGCAGAAACAGCAGCATCTAAAGATAATAGCTACCCACTATCCATTTCCTGCATGTTGCTAGCCTGAAGGGTGTTGCGGTTGCTTTGTCAGGTGTATGGTATATCTTCACTGGGGGCTGTCGAGCTCCAATTTCAGTTCAGCCACTATGAGCTATGGCATCCTGGGCAAGTTACTTAGCTTTTAAAAGGCCCAACACCACGTTGGCAGGTAGTAAGTGTTCACTAATTCGGCTGTGTTGCAGTTGTTACTGTACCTCCCCATACGATGTTACTTCTTTCAGTGTGCCTTATAGGAAACCCTGATGAAGTGATGATGTTTAGAAGCGGTCCAACCTTGCAATGTTCCTGTATCTGCTCCAGCTCTCCCAAAATGCCTGCCTAAATGATTTATTGATTTCCTGATTTCACTTACACTTCCTTGGTCACTCGGCATTTTCCTCATCCTGGGGCTCCTAATGCAAGCACAGCTGTCAGCTCCCTGCTTGTAGTAAAGACAGTCGTGTCCATGGAAACTCTCTGACATGCAGGCTAGTGTGCCTGTTCTTTAGTCATTCAGAGAATTCTTCAGATCATATAAAAGTTTATTATTTTCAGTGTATTTTTGTGAGAGCACTTGAAGAATATACTCATCAGGCACCTGCGTGGCTCAGTCGGTTGGGCATCTGCCTTCAGCTCAGGTCATGATCCGGAGTTCCTGGGATTGAGTCCCACATCAGGCTTCCTGCTCAGCGAGAAGCTGCTTCTCTCTCTCCCTCTGCCTGCTGTTCCGCCTGCTTGTGCTCTCTCTCTCTCTCTCAAAATAAATAAATAAATAAAATCTTAAAAAAAAAGAATACAATAATCACTATACTGAAGTATTGGCCTTTAAAAATGTTTTTATCCTGTTTCTTGTTTGAAAGATTACTGGGAATGACACAAACCCTATGCTCTTGGAAATTTCAGTATAACAAGAAAGACATTAAACAAATAATGTTGCTCAGAATATTTAGTAACAGTTGTGATAAAAGCCTGAAATAAAATGTAATTATAATTAAATTACATATCTGGGGACCTGGTCTAAACTGGGAGGAGTAAACTTGGTCAGCAAAGTATCTCCTGAGGAATTGAGTTTGTGTAGCATATCCAGATTTGCCTATTAATTTCAAATATTTCCTTATCTTCTTTGTCAATATCCAGCTGTTTTAAAAAACATTGTGATTTTGCCATCTCCCTGTGCATCATTTAGTCACCTGTCTAAACCTTAGGTGAACATGATTAGCTCAAGTCAATTTCCACTCTAAGTTTGTGTGATTCTAATACTGGCACTTTTATTCTTCTAGTCCCCAAGCATCATTTGTCAGTAATCATTTCCTTTTTGTTTTCCTCCTGTCTCTCTTCATTTTCGTTCTCCCCGATAACCACCTTAGTCTGGACCCCCACCACTCCCCACCTGGAGAGTGCAGCAGCCCCTTCAGTGGGACTGTCCTAACTCCACGTCCTTCTTCACTCTGCACAAAGTAGCGTATACTCTCTCTGTTCATATGACTGCTGTTGCCCATTCTGGATGCCACTGCTACACTAATCATCTATAAATGTGATTTTTACTGTCTCTCTTCTGTACAGATTCATCTAGTGCTGTCTGTTTCCAAGTCCACATTTTTGTGCTTCACAGTCACTTCCAAGGATGTATATGAATCTGCAGGACTCCTTGAATGAAATATTTCCATTTTCAACCCAACACATAGTATCATATTAGGTTAGACTTACTCTCAGATAAGCATATTGTAACCATTTCATTTCTTCAAACTTCCTAGGTATTTTAAGTAAGCCCCCTCCCCATGTGGGTCTTGAACTCACAACCCCAAGATCAAGTCTCCCGACTGAGCCAGCAACATGCCCCACCTCCTAGCCAGGTATTTTTGCCTAACATGTTAATCCCACCCTCATATCCAAATCTTGCCCTTCGTGTCATGTCCCCCTCAAGCACCATGTCTCTTTAGAAACTGCTTTCCTAAATGTATTAATTTTTAATCATTAGTCCTTGTTTTGAAACTTATAACAAATCTAGTCTGTACAGCATAAACCACTACCTATCATGTACAACATTAGTGTTGGCTGTTGTTTCATAAGTCATTTTCCCCAACAGAGACCATGCTTCTACAGACAAGAATCCCTCTTAATACTACCCCTGTGGTGTCCCCTGCACCTAATACAGGCCCTAAGCCCAAACTGGGTGTTCAACAAATACTTGACGACCGATGGCAGAATGATTAATTGATAGGTATCTTTGGGTGGGCGAAGATTCAATATCTATCATAGTGACTTTCTTTATCCTATGTCAGGATGATATGATTGTATTTTTTTAGTATTAAGGAAAACAGAGACATTAAATCCAGCTAATGTATAGATAATTATAATCATGTTAATAGTGATATGTAACCTTAAAAATAAGTTATGAAATTAGAATAAACTGAAAGTGTCAAATTAGCCTGAAAAGTTAATATGCCATTGTATTCGACCCAACTGTCCTTGGGTGCATGCTCTGTGACTGGCTCTAGGGGCTCAACAAAAGAGGCCTTATATCTCCCCTCTTAGAGTGTTTCACAGTTGGATAAGAGACTGACAGACTGACAATAAACAAAATTTTAATTACAATAGTGTCAAGAATTACAGAAAAGATATCATTTCTACAATGGCCACGTGTCACTGCTGGTCTGACCATGTTTGGAAGGTCAGCTCCATCTGAGAAGGTTTCAGGGGGAACTGTGTGGAGAAAGTTAATTTTCCACATGTTCTTGCCTTCCTGCTGATCCCCAACAGTGAAGGGCTCAGGAGAAACTGCTGGAGTGCCATCCCACACAGGAGTGACAACAGTTCGCTGCATTCTGAGATTTTCAGAGCCAATAAACATACAGAGAATGGGAAGTAGCTGGAGGTGGATGAGGTTGTAGTAGAACAGTAACTTTTGAGAATCTATACCAGGGACCAAATTTAGCCACAGCAAATTGTGCTGTCAAAAAAGATTTAAAGGGGCACCTGGGTGGCTTAGTCGTTAAGTGTCTGCCTTTGGCTCAGGTCATGATCCCGGAGTCCTGGGATCAAGCCCCACATAGGGCTGCCTGCTCCGAGGGAAGCCTGTTTCTCTCTCTCCCACTCTCCCTGCTTGTGTTCCCTCTCTAGTTGTGTTTCTCTCTGTGAAATAAATAAAATCTTAAAAAAAAAAAAAGGTTTAAAGAAAACTTAGAGAAACTTAATGTGTCCATTTAAATATCCTAGACCAAATCCTACCCTCAGAGACATAAGCTAGAATTCCCTTGGCTTCAGAAGGAAATTTAAAGAGTTTAATAGAATAGAGAGGTCTTTCAGTATTTTATACCAGGTAATGGAGAATGCTTGCCCCTTCCCACATTCTCCCTGACCTATGACCTAGGATCACTAATAGTTTATGATTTGGTTGTGAGAAACGAGTCTGTGCCGGGTGCCAGCCTTGACTCTCCAACAGTGCTTTAGGACATCCTCCACATTATTGGTTAGTTCATTTTCCTGAAAAATTTCACCCTTACCATGTTATTCCCCCAAGTGGGAAAGTAGAATGGCTCCCTATGAGTTTTCCCAACCATGAACTTGTATGCTATCAAATCTCTCCATAAGCTAAGGTACCCATACCTTGTAGTACCCATACTTTGTAGAATTTATTTTGGGGGGGACTTCTTACCTTTGCATTCCATTCTTCCTTAGAGTGAACCTTGCCCAATATTGCACTCACCCTTCCCTCTATAAATTCCCTCCATCTCACATGCCTACTTACATTACCTTCACCTTCAAGGCTCTGCCCAAATTCTACATCCCCCTGGAGCATTGCATGCTTCCTCACTTGCCATGGTCACTTCTCTCACCTCATTAGGGGCATTTGTCTCTAATCAACAACCATTTATTGCCGGAAGCCAGCTCTGGCTGAATGAGGGGTCCCTGAAGAAAGGATGTGTGGTGAGAACGAGAGAGACCGAAGATTCTTTTCTGATCACCTGCCAGGCATCTCTGCCTTGCAGGCCTTCAGTGTCTTTATTTATAGGCAACAAGTTAAAGATTCTCATAAAGGAAAAATATTTTTACAGAGAATGATTTTTGACTACACAGTGTCTTTGTTAGAGAAACATAGTGCTTTTGTGAAACAGCGCTCTAATCAGTGGAACATGTCTTTGCAGGTGCACCTATCTACAATTTAGAGTTAACTCCTTTAAACCAAACCAAGGACATGTTATTCAGTAAGGTTTTTTACATTTGGTGCCTAGATGATAAAGGGTAGTCCAATGATATGGTGTTTTTTAAGCAGGTCTTACAAACAAGAAGGCAATTGAAAGGCTTAGATGAGTTGTGTACAAAGTTTTAGCTACATTATTAATACAATGACCAGAAGTTAGTCTGTCTGGCATCAAGGAGAAAGACAACTTATTTTGCAAAGGTCAAAGTGCTTGCTCAAGCCTCTTTTCCATGACTGGATGCAGAACTCTTTATTTATGGATCCCTTGTGTGCATGGCAATGTTCTTGTTAGTACAGTTTTATTTCTTATATTAAGCCCTTTATTTAACCATTCAAGAGCCTTGACAATCTCCTCCACAGAGCTGCAAGAAATTTAAAGGGAAAGTACAAGAAGCACACTCTTAAGGACTCTAAGGGAGTCTCCATTGGGCCTAGAGCATCCTGAGGCCCTGTCAAGAGTAATGCGCTTTGGTTTTAGGATAAAGACCAATTAGTAGAAAGAGGAGACCCCAGTTTCGCACCTTCAGCAAGAGCAAGGCTCAGACTGCCCTTTCCTCGCTGTGACCACGTCAGGCCTAGTGGGGTTACTTTCTGGCGGCAGGAGCTCTGCTTCTACTGCCATCTTCCCCACGGCGACTCCGTCAGCTTGCGAGATGGGGCGGCTCCCAACAATTTATTATTGTCATGCTAGTCACTGTCTCTACTTTATAATTTTGGAACCCTTAAGGAAATTCACTCTGTTGACCATTTTATATTTTAAATAGAAAAGCAGTTACTCCATAAATATTTGAATGAATTATATAGATGCCCTAAATATTTGAATGAATAATTGATAGGATAAATATCCTATTTAGAAGTATCCTATCCTGTAACTATCCTGCAGATATGTGCCAGAATGTATTATTCATAAAGATAAACATATAGCATTCAAAATATTTTCATTGCTTATTTCATAGGTAGATATCACATAATTTTAGAGCCATAATGTTCTTGGTGATCATTTATTCTAAATCTTCTAAATCTTACCATTTCACTGAAAAGGTACTGTGGCCAAAGTGACACAATTAATAAGAGGTAGAGTTTCAGTGAACCCTTTCAGCCTGCCTTGTGGACAATAACAAGAACTTCCTTAATTCTTTTATAGTCCATATTTCCTCAAAAAGTGCCAGGACCATAAGACTCTAATAAATTTCTGCTCTAAGAAGCATTTAGGTTTCTTTCTTACTGTTTTTCAAAAGCTACTAAATTTTTCTAAGATGAGTAAGTCTTGGGGATTTGAAATTATAGCATGACAAGGTGTTTAATGAAGTTTTAGTAAATTTTCATTGTTTTTTAAAAAACACTTTTATACTACTTTTTTCATGTAATCCCATGCTCTTTTCCAAACAACATAAACTGGTGTCTTAACTACAGCACCAAATAAAATATGCCCAAACTTTTATGAATGTTCAGTATATGTAGTGAAACACATATGCATTATGTATGCATTACATGGTAGGGCAGTGCATGGCTCAGGCGACCTCTCTGTGGTCTTAGGTATATGCTATCTACAGTGTTGGATGCAAAGCTCAGTGAATAAAAGAAATTTCTAGTTAGTTCTAGTTTACATAAAGGATAGAGAGCCTCTGTTATATGGAACCCTTTTCCCATTTCTTTCCTTCCCATGTCCTCATCCAGACCCGGCAGGTGGAAAAAAAGAGGCTTTTTTTCAGATCATATACCATTTCATCTGCCTAACGGGTTGCCACTCATGCCAATCAGCAGGAAAAAGCTTGTTCATTCTAATGCCGCAGAATGAATGTTTGATATTCCGTTTTATTTTATTCTACTTTTCAGACTATTTTCTGTGAGTCCTGATCAAGTGACACAGATGCGCTGCAATGGTGACATAAACTATTGACTGAAACTGGAAAAGTAGCTGCACACCATCTTTTCTTTCCTTCTTCTTCTTTTTTTTTTTTTATGGTGCTTCTATTGAAACAGCCTGAGGGAAGCATATGCAACATGAGTTTTATCATGAAGCTTCACAGACACTTTCAAAGGACGGTTATTCTGCTCACCACATTTTGTATGGTGAGCATTATTATTTCTGCCTACTACCTGTACAGTGGCTACAAACAGGAAAATGAACCCTCCGAGATGATGTCTGAAGTGGACTGTGGGGATTTCCAACACCTACCATACAGGTTTATGGAAGTCAAGACAGTGAAGCTTTCCGATGCCTCAAGGACGGACCCCACAGTCCTGGTGTTTGTGGAGAGCCAATACTCATCGCTTGGTCAAGATATAATTATGATTCTAGAATCCAGTAGATTTCAGTATCGCATTGAAATTGCTCCTGGAAAGGGGGATCTCCCAGCACTTACAGAAAAAACTAAAGGCAAATATATTCTCATTATTTATGAGAATATATTAAAGTATATAAATATGGACTCTTGGAACCGAAGTCTTTTAGATAAATACTGTGTGGAATATGGTGTGGGTGTCATTGGATTCCACAAAACTAGCGAGAAGAATCTACAGAGTTTTCATTTGAAAGGTTTCCCTTTCTCCATATATGGAAATCTTGCAGTAAAAGATTGTTGTATTAATCCTCATTCTCCATTACTTCATGTGACCAAATCTTCCAAGCTTGAAAAAGGTTCTTTACCTGGAACTGACTGGACAGTTTTCCAGATTAATCACTCAGCCTACCAACCAGTAATATTTGCCAAAGTAAAGACTCCAGAGAACCTTTCTCCTCCCATCTCCAAAGGTGCTTTTTACGCCACTGTCATACATGACTTGGGGCTTCATGATGGAATTCAAAGAGTTTTTTTTGGCAACAATTTGAACTTTTGGTTGCATAAGCTCATCTTCATAGACACTGTTTCCTTCTTGTCAGGAAAGAGACTGACACTGTCCTTGGACAGATACATTCTGGTGGATATTGATGATATTTTTGTGGGAAAGGAGGGAACAAGAATGAACATCAATGATGTTAAGGTAAGGCCCTTTTTATCTCAAAGTTTCAAAGTTTAAGTTGTCTTCCAGTAGGTTTACCAACAGTCCCAGTTTTTCTGGGACTAAGGGATTTCCTAGGACATGAGATATTCATTTTATTGGAAAGTCTCAGGCTGACTGCAATGAGCTAGCTACTCTCAGCTATATTTTAGATATAGGGCTATCTCCCTCTGAATCAAGAAAAATGAAGACTGTGCTAAAGGATCGAGTGTGGCGGGATCCTGAAATGCTTTTCTGTGTGTACGTACCGCTACAGAGTAGAAACTATTTCGTTTAGTTAACTTTCCAGAAACTATCTACCTTAGAAAACTATTATGAATCTAAGACTTGAGTTCGTTTAAATATGAAATCAAAGTGAATTTATTTTAGTGAAAATAAATACTCCCACAAATTTTCAAGAATTAAAGATCTCATAAATAGCAAATTCAAATATTTTTGGAAGTCAAATGTGCAACTCATTTTCTTTTCTATTTTTTTGGAACTCTTAAAATCAGAACTGCTAAATATGGAAAGCCATGAATATACAAGCGTACTTATTCATACACAAACATAAGGATTTAAATTAAGTTTCAGAATTCGTTGAACACTTCTGGTACATATATGAAGCCCATCATGCTGCATTTAAATGGTTAGATTTCTCATTGCATAAAACTGTTGCCCTTAAATAGAAAACAATTATTTGAAGATAGTTGATTATTGTGAATAAACTGTGTTACATAAACAACTGGTTGTTTAATATTAATGAAATTTAAGATGAAAATGATCTACATTAATCTTACTTCCCCATTCAAAATATTATAGGATTCTATCTTATACTGTGGATTGATTTCTCATAAAAGTGAAAGGAGAGATTTTGATACATATTTTTTATTTTGTACAGCTTTGACCTTTTGGTAAAATACAAAGGACTAAATCAGATGGAAAAAAATCTTGAAAATGGCATTCTTTTCTATAAAGACTAAGCATCTGGCAAATAATAGTAATGTTCATCACACTAGTTAATGAGCTAAGAATACCAGAAGGACCATTAAATGTTACCATAAGAGAGTGTGAAACTGGGGCGGGGGAGGGGAAATCTCCATTTTTTGACAGTATTTTAGACTTTTATTTTTAACTCAATGAAAGTTAATTAACATAGAAGTTGTGCTTAAGTTTTCATTAAGACTTATGAAATATACTTGAAAATTGTAGCTAAATTAAAAACAAGTTGGTAGCTT
Source organism: Spilogale gracilis (assembly GCA_004023965.1). Classification (NCBI taxonomy): domain Eukaryota; kingdom Metazoa; phylum Chordata; class Mammalia; order Carnivora; family Mephitidae; genus Spilogale; species Spilogale gracilis. Next base: position 112,134 of record PITA01004312.1, read on the forward strand.
AAACATTATGTATTTGAAAATTGCAAACAGTATATAATTCTCTTCCAATTTTTTCATTTCAAAATATTATGATAAAACATGTTTTTAAGGTTTGATTTATGAACTATAATTCTTTAAAACTGAGAAAATATGTTGTTATGCTATTTAAAAATGTGCTAGATAAGTCTAAATTTTATATGCAAACCCTACTATATCCTCTAAAATTATACAAAGTATAAAATGCCCTCAGTGCTCTTAAGGTTAAACCATTTTTAAGGGATATAAAAAAAATTAAGCACATTGAGTGTTGAGTACATTTAATAAGAATTAAACATATATAAAAAATTTAATGAATTGATTGTTTTGATGGGAATATATTTTCTAGCCAATCCACAGGCTTAAAAGAAAGTATATTTTGAATTATTTGGGCTTTTAAACTACTTCTACATTGTACCTCTAATTGTGTCTCAAAACGCTAATTCACTGTATGCCGTTGCCCTGAGAGTTTATACATTTTGTTTCCCTCTTCCTTCCCCATCCCTTTCCCTCTCTCCCTTCCTTTTTCCTCCCTCCCTCCCTCCCTTTTCTTTTCTTTCCTTTCCTTTCTTTTCCTTTTCTTTCTTTTCTTTTCTTTTCTTTTCCTTTCTTTCTTTCTTTCTTTCTTTCTTTCTTTCTTTCTTTCTTTCTTCTCTCTTTCCTTCTCTTTTTCCATAGCTAGTTATTAAGTATGCACTACATGTGAGGTATTTTTTGGCAATATGTAGCTAGAATCATAAACCATAGCCTCATCCCTTTAGAAGAGAGAGTGGGGGAAAGTACAGTAACAGAAAGCATATAGTTGATAATTGTGCTGAGCATCTACCTATTCAGTAAAGTTTGGTCCTATTGATGCCAGGCACAGAGGCAGGCATTAGACATACAAAGGTAAATGAAGCATGGTTTCTCTTTCACTGAGTTTAGTGGGAGGTGCTGATAAATAGGTAAATAGTTTGCTGTGTGGTAAATATAATAGTAGAGGTGTCTACATAGTTTTACGTAAGTACTGCTTTGGGAAACAGTACTGTGTGCTGTATACCTGAAACTATTAAGTCCTACTAAGCAGGACAGATTTGAAAGCAAGGCTAGACCAATAACGTGATTTGGGAGGCTATAGCAGTGATAATTCAGACAAAAGGAAATTTCTTGAAAGTAGGAAGATAAAGAATGGAGAAGGAAGGACCAATTTAAGAACTATTTAGGAGGTAAAACTGAACAACTTACCAATTGGGCCAGCAGAGATGAAGGAAAATATAATCAAGGATAGGATTAAGATATTTGGCCCAGGTGAATAATGGCTGATCATTCCAACAACAAGGAAAGAGGAGAGACGGTTGCCTGGGTGGCCCAGTCAGTTATATGTACAGCTCTTGGTTTCCTCTCAGTTGGTGATCTCATGGTCATGAGATAGAGCCTCATGTCAGGCACCCATGCTCAGCGTGGAGTCTGCTTGAGATTCTCTCTCCCTTCTCCCTCTGCTTCTCTCACTTATGTGCTCTCTCTCTCTCTCTTTCAAATAAATAAATAAATCTTTAAAAACAAAACAAACAAAAAAAAACCAGAGAACAGGAAGATCATAGTGAAGGTAATTAGAGGCCATATTAAAAATGTTAAATTATTGAAAACATGCAGGTAAAACATCTGTAAGACAGATGTCTTAACAGATAGTTGGCTCACAAGAGATGTCAAGCATAGTTGCTAACGTTACTATTCTATCAAGGGAATGGTTCAAAGCATGAAAGTATGTGCGATCAGCCAGGGAAAGGGCTTATAGAACGATAAGGGGGAAAGACTGAGTATAGTATAGAATCTTGAGGAAAATCATCTTTCAGAAAATAACTAGAGAGAGATGATCTCATTAATAGGAGTCAAAAAGAACAGTGTCAGAGACTAAGAAGCTGTGCTGTTATACAGTAGTCCCCCCCTTATCTGTGGTTTCGTTTTCCATAGTTTCAGATACCAGCAGTCAGCCATGGTCAGGAAGCAGATGATCCTCCTGACACACAGTCACAAGGTCCATAGTAGCCTAATGCTCTATCACAATGCCTCCGTCATTCACCTCACCTCATCTTCATCATTAGGCATTTTGTCATCTCACATCATCACAAGGGTGAGTACAGGACAATCAGATGTTGGAGAGAGACCATCTGCACGTAACTTTTATATAGTGTATCATTACAATTAGACTATTTTATTATTGTTGCTAACCTTTTCCTGTGCCTAATTTATCAGTTAAATTTTATCATAGGGACGTATGTATACAAAAAAAAGTATGTCGGGTTTGGGATGATCTGCAAGCTCAGGCATCCACTGTTAGTTTTGAAACATTTCCCCTATGAATAAGGGGGACTACTGTATAAGGCTGGGGAATAAAGAATGTTGGGGAGGGTATGATCTGCCGTATAAAATCCAGCAGCAGGGACCACTGAGGTAAGAACTAGAGGTCTCCTTTTGTAAAAGATGAAGGTCATTGGAGATGCTTTCAAACTCCAGGGGAATGGAGCCAGAGGCGTGCCTCAAGGTAGAGGCATAGTTGCAATAAGTTCAGGAATAAATGAGAGAGTTAAGACATGGAGAAGAAGAGTATAGGAAACTCAGTGGAAAACTTTTGATGTGAAGAATAGAAGAGAAATTAGCTGGAGGGCAAACAGGAATTAGGGTGACCAACCACCACAGTTTCCCTGGACTGAGAGCAGTTAGTGCTAAAACTCAAGAGTCCCAGGCAAACTGGAGCAGTAAGTCTTCCTAACTAACTAGGGTTAGTTAACCTTACCTTATCTTTTCTCCCAGGAAGAGAGATTAAAGAGGGTGTGTGAGCCAAGAAAAGGTCATGGGGGTGGTAATTGAAAGTACCTAATTAATAGGAATATTTTTGGTCAAGTTCTTTTATTTAATCATTACCACTTTTGAAGAATATTATATTTTCCCTATTTAAACTATTAGGAAAATTGAAAATCATGTGAGGCAATTGAAGGCAACATAGAATATTTCTTGCAAAACTAGAAGGATGGTGCATAGCACATAAATTTTAATTATTGTACTAATCACTGCAAAAAGTGTTATTTTTTTCTTTATGTGGAGCGAAACAAAAATTATTTCCTTACTTAATTGGGAAATGAGAATATGCAATATCAGTTTTTACTTATTTAGCTGTTGAATAACTCGAGCACTTTTTAAAGAGCCTCAAAGCGACATAAGATGACATGGCACAAAATATATGACTCTTTATGAGGAAGAAAAAAAGTACAGACCTAAGGCGTTGTCCTTTTTAGTTGCAGAATTCATAAGCTACAAGCTGTAGCTGTTAGAGAATCAAAGAACATATAGTTTAGACAATTAATATGTTCTCCAAAAGTGTCAATACTAATTTCAATCATATTGAAGTCAGAAAAAGGGGTGTGGTACATTTTATTGAACTGTGTAGACAACAAGACTTGTCTCAGATTCACCATGGACTAGTTTGGTGAAATTCACGTTCTTAGTGTTCAAGAACCTATCCGGATTTCCAGAGACTAAGCGTGCAGAGAGGGTGTTGGTTCATGAATAGATGTTTCTGCCATTACAGTATTTTAAAGCTATCAATGAAAGCACAGCATGACCAAATGAATATTAACAATTCACATTCTCTCTTAGAAGAAGGAATTCACTCTAGGCCTAAGACGCATTGCATCTGTAGACTTAGACCATTTCCTATAACATTTCACCCCTAAGACAGTTGTGAAGTGAAAGAGGGAAGGGGGTCTTTCAAAGTTTTAGCGGAACTCTCTGTAGCTTTACTGTCAACAAATAAAAGAGTTCTATGTCACTCTCTTCCTCCTATGTTTCTCCCTCCTTCTAAGATTGGCACACATTGTCTCTCTGCCAGACTTCCTAACATCCATGAGAAAATGAGGAACCAGCGCAGCCATACATTATTAGCACATTAGAGGTGCCCATAGGGTGACTGGAGGTTAACAACTGAGCAACCTCTTCCATTTCCACACTATCCTCAGTCTTTCCCACTAGTTTCTGACCAGTCACTATTCTTTAATTTGGCTATTGTATATTACTCCTTTAAAATATCTACATTTTAAAAGTGGCCTTAGGAGAGCGAAGTTCTTAAATCTGGAATACAATGTCATCAGTGACATTAGCATTATTTTCCTCACTAACTAAAGATCCTGGAGTACCTAGGGAAAAGAAAGAACTGAAAATAGAAGTAGGAAAGCCATAAAGTTCTGAGAAATGAGAGGTATGTGGCTTGGAGTCAGGCTTGGCTGACTCCTCAGTCTCTCTGGGGGACAAGCCTTGGAGACCGCAGCTGGAGTGTGAAGGTGATTCCTAGGCATCCTGACTTCACTCTCTCATCACAATATTCACTACCCCTGCTGAAGTAAAGCCACAGGCTTCACAAAATCATTGAAAAAGGACTTAACATGCCAAATGCCGGGGGGAGCGGCAGGAAAGGCAACTGCAATCAATTATTCTGTCATAAGTAAAAATAGAAAGGAAACAACAATCTCTCCAGATAGTTCACTATGTCCAGTGCTCTGAATGGATGTCAAAACCCACACAGCACCAGTCCTTCTCCCCTCCACACACACACACTCTCTCATAGTTCTCTCATTCCTCTCCATTTTCTCTGTTGTTTCTTGTCTTTATTTGCTGATATTCATTGTAACTGCAGTTTGCTGTGGACTCCTGTGTCTGCTTGAAATGAATACTTTAAATTTGCTAGGATCCCTTTATGTCTGGATATACTATTCCTTCTGTACTTGACAAAAACAAATATTCTCCAGTTAAAGTATATCTATTAGCTCAATTTTGTTAACTATGTTGTTCAAATCTTCTATGTTCTTACTGTTTTTATCTTTTTGTGGAGGAAGGGGGAGGAACGGGGTGTACTACTTGATTTTATCAAAGGAGGTGTGCTTAATTCTTTAACTCTGTTAGTGGATTGTAAATATTTCCTTGCTTTTCTGTCAATTGTCACCTTCTATAATTTAAAACTATGTTATTTAAGGATATATATACATATATACACATTTATATTTACATATATATTTATATCTTAATTGGAAATTTTATCATTACCATATTTATGCTAACATAGCTAACCAGTTTCTGGGGGGTCACTAGTTGAAAATTGCGCATTACCTCACTTTTATATTTGTTCCGTCTTTTCTGCCTGTCTTCACATAAATTAGTTTAAAAAAACAACTTGTCAATTAATCTTCTTTTACCTGGTTTTACCAATATTTGTGTTTTAATAAAATCAATCTCCAGGCAGTTGATTTGATTATGAATGTGAATGGATTGGTTTCAGCGATCTTGTTTTGTGCTTTATCTTTGTCCCACTTGTTCAATGTCTTTTCTTGCTCTGTTTTTTATTGCCTTTGTTGTCAGTTTCCTTCTTGTTTCTATCCACTTTTTGGTTTAAAATGTCTATATTTTATTTATTTATTTATTTCTCGTGTTTTTCCAGAAATTTAAACATATGTGATAAACAAGTGCTAATAATCAATATCTTCACACCTCAGTCAAAAAGCATGCAGTATTTTATCTCCAGTCCTGCCCACCCCCCCACCCCTCCACCCCCAGCCCCCCTCCCTTGACTGATGAGCTGTTCTTGTTTTGGGTGTTGATGTTGTCATTGAATCCCAGATAGTAGTCATTATTATTTTTACCACCCTCAAAGCTTTATTATCTTGGCTTACTCCTTTTCAGCAGAGAAGCCAGACTGAAGCCATTAACACATAATTTAGATATTGTCCTTCCTCAGCTCAGACCCCTCCAGTGACTTCCAATCTCACGCTAAGCCTAAATTCTTACAGTCTTGTATAGCCTGCCTTTAAGCCCCTGAACTTCTCACTCTGTGGTAGCCTCTCTGGCCTCCTTACTATTCCCAGCTCCTGCTTCAGAGTTTTACACTGGCAGTTCTTTCTGCCTAAAATGGTTTTCCCCAAAATTGGTACATGGCTCTCTTTCTCACTTCCTTCCATTCTTCACTCATATTGTACCTTCTGGGTGAAGATTTCTCTAACCATTCTCTTTCAAATTGCAATTGCTAGATCTCCCCTATCTTCTCCTGCTCATTTTTTCTCCCTAGCACTTGGGATCTTTAGGGCTGTGCTCAAATCAGCTCACATAGACTCAGCGGGAAAATTGTGTAAGTCTCTCCCCTCAGGACAAAGCCAGCAGTTTAAAATTTGGCGTGGAGGTAGCATTTACACCACAGAAATTGGCAAATGCACAGATGCAGGCTTTTTTTTCCCCCCACAAAGAGCCAGTTGGTAAAGATCTAACCACATACTACTAGACATACCATATATATTACTTATTTATGTTGCTTTGTAATTTTGGCTACTAAAATGTCAGCTCCATAAACACAGGATTTCTCATCTGTTCTGTTCACTGACGTATCCCCAGCACCTAGAAGTCTGTCTGGCTCAGTATATATTTATTGAATGAATGAATCTCATTTGTCCTGAAGCACATACTTTAGAAGTTCTTTTAATGAATCTCTTCATGGTAAATTCTCCTAGATTTTTTTTTTCATGGAGTGTAAATGCCTTTATTCAGTCTCATCTTTGCAAGATAGTTTCATTGAGTTTACAATGCTTACTTAACAGTTCCCTCATTTATAACCATGGTGGCCCATATTAGGAATATTAGGGATCCCTAGAAGTCACCTTAATGCTTGTGAGAATGGAATAGGTCAGAATCCTCTGGTCTCTGGGGCACCTGGATGACTCAGTCAGTTAAGCATCTGCCTTCAGCTCAGGTCATGATCTCAGCTCCTGGGATGGAGCCCCATATCAGCCTCCCTGCTCAGCCTCAGTAGGGCGTTTGCTGCTTCCTTTCCCTCTACCTGCCACTCCCTCTGCTTGTACCATCTGTCAAGTAAAAAATAAAATCTTTAAAAAAGAAAAAGGAATCCATTGGTCTCTAATTCTCTTAGAATTGTCTAAAAGTTAGGCAATTTTGGACTATTCTTGTGAATGTATATGAAGTGTTTCTCTTTCAGTTTGATGGAATACATATTTCTAAATTTGGTATAATGTGACATACAGGAATACATATCACTTTCTGTATTCTTATCAAACTCAAATAGTCAGTGCAATAGCAGTTATAAAAATAGTTATTTTAGGGAAATAATTTTCTGGAAACAGTTTTTGGCAATAATTTAGCATGTGGAAATAAGATAATAGTTTAGGCAAAGGGAAAAACTAATTCATATCCACTATCAATTACACTTAATACATTTTATTAAATTTGTTAAATTGTGAGATAGAATGTATTTCTATTACTATTAAGGAGTTATTTTTTACACAATGACATTCTAAAACAATGAGTTATAAATCAGTTAAAGGAGACAGATATGTGCAGAACACTATATGAATGTTTAAACAGCATATTCGGTGACTAGTTACATTGTCAAGTTCCTGTACAGTGAATCTTCTTTCCAAGCATGACTAGGAACAGAACCAACAGAGATACTAGACTCAACCAGGTAATAGCAAGCTCCACACGCTAGACTAGCCACAGATTAGAAGACCAAAACTCCTGAATAAGATTCTTATTAGATTCTAGAGATAGTCAATTCAGTTTAGAAAATTACTAATTTCTATTTGGTCAAAGTACTGTGACAGGAGTTTTAAGGGGTACCTTGATGAATAATGACACTTTTTTTTTTAATAAAAGAAGTGAAAAACAAAAGAGAAAATTTTGCAGTTTGCCGATTACTGGGTTATGGCCTTCTCTGGACTGAGATTGAGTTAGTTTTTATTTTTTTAATATTCCATAATTCTGGGAAGTAATTAAAAATATAAAGGGATCTTCATTTGTATTCCTGTGATAATGGCTTATAAGGTCAGGCCCTTAGAAGATCTGATATGTTTGGGGGTACTTAACTGCTCCCTAAACAGGTTGAGTTCATATATTGTTTTAAATATTTCACATTCGTTGTCATTTCCCACTCACAAAAACCCTATAAAACAATGATCAAAAGTACCATCACTCTAAATAAAGAAACTAAGATTCATATACTGAGACTGACTCGGCTGAGATCTTACAAGTAGCACATGCCGGTCCCAGAATATCAAATGCAGGTCTACCTTACCGCCCAAGTGGAGTTTCATACCTCATGCTGCTTCCCAGTTACACCCTCACGGAACTGTGGTGTCCATATCAAATCCTCCCTACCAAATTCTACTTTATAGCAAATTGCATCCAAGACAGAGTCTATTAGAGCTTAATGGGTCATATCTGAAGCTTTGCTGTGAATTTAATTATAATTGTGGAACAAAACTTAGTATCAACCACCTCTAGGAGTGCCTTGGACTCTGTAACTGTAATGATATGGACAAGGTACATTTTACTTAAAGATCTGAATTAACAGGCATTTTGCCAACAATTCTGGTTAATCAGCTTAGCAGTCTGTAGTGAATTAAACTGGCATAGTGACATACACTTTTGGTGCTAGATTAATTAAAGAACAGAAATTGCCCATAATTTAGATCATTTAACTTTTTTCTTTCTGTATGTGCTCAGATTTTACAGTCCCTATAATGTTTTAATGTGCTTTATACAGGCATTTTTAACATTTTTTAAAGTGTATAAAAATGCAGAAAATTCTGGTATATTGTCTCTTAGTCTCTGGGAAGCATGAATTAATAGCTAAAGCACTTTTTTATTCTTAACTTTTATAGACCATTAATGCATAATGAAATTGGAGCCTGAGATACAAAATAGATCTTAAAATCATAATATTGATATAAAATAAATTATGAGATACACTTGACATAATTTATGGACTGTTTATAGACAAAGGAAATAGTCAACTTGTTTTATTAAGCCTCTAAGTGAACAAAAATTTAAACATATTAAAATTTACTCATTTAGTGCATATTGCAATTTTACTTTAAAAGATTAAGTGGTTTTTCATTTTTGTATTAATAATTCAATAATTATAATTGTTAATTATAATTATTAATTGCACCAATTACTAAAATAGCTATATATTTATTTTCTATGCTGCTGTAACAAATTACCACCAATTTAGTAGCTTAAAACAACCCAAATGTATTATTGTATAGTTCTGGAGGCCTCTGTATAGTTCTGGAGGCCAGAGGTCTAACATGTCACACTCACTAGGCAAAGTACAAAGTGTTGGCGGGTGGTGTCCCTCTCTGGCACCTCTGGGAAAGAACCTATTGCTTCATCTTGTCCATCTTCCACTCCACCCACATTCCTTCTTTTCATCTTTAAAGTAAGCAGTGCTGTACATCTCTCCGCCTTTCTTTCACAGCCACATCCCTTCTGGCTAAAACTGGGAACGTTTTCCACTTTCAAGGACGTGTGTGATTAGACTGGCCCACCTAGATAATGCCCATCTCAAGATCCTTAATCACATCAGCAAAATTCTACTTGCCATAAAAAGTAACATATTCACAGGTTCTAGGGATTAGGACTTGAACATCTTGGGGGAGGAGGAGGAGGCTATTTTTCTGCCTACCACAAAGTATGCTCTTGATCTAATCATGCCAGTAGTTTTTTTTAAAGATTTTATTTATTTGAGGTAGAGAGAAAAAAAAAATCACAAGCTTGGGGAGGGGCAGAAGGAAAGGGAAAAGCAGACTCCCTGCTGAGCAGGAAGCTGGATGGTGGCATCAATCCCTGGACTCAGAGATCATGACTTGAACCAAAGTCAAACATTTAACTGACTGACCCAGGTGTCCCTAATCATGCCAATAATTCTTATAGCTACTCATTCCCCCAAGAGATTTTTACTACTGTTCTCACTGGAAAATGAAACTCTCATGACATATACATACATATATATATATATATATATATATATATATATGTGATTAATTAATTATTATTATTATTTAGCTCTCTGAACCATTAGTAATTAATTGAGCACAATTAAATTATTGTGCTCTTAAACTCAACCTAGCCCTTACCCTCCAAAAGTTAACAGGGCGAGTAGATGAAGAAAGTCAGCTCTCCAAAGATTGCTCATTAGGAGCAGATAGGTGACTTCATCAGTTCACAGCTTCAGCCATTTCTAAGGTCATTTTTCTAGAAGGGCATCCATTACTAGATGAACTAAAAAACAAATGTAAAAGCCAGTTCATTAGAACCACCATACAGTTACTAAAACAGTGGGCACCAGTTTCACCATGCTTTTTTCCCTTCCTCATTCCATTTTATCGTATCTTGTGTTCCCATATCCCCCTCAGATTACTACCCTGGTTTTATTTTATCAGTCTTTCCCTCTTCGGAATCCCTTACCGTAATTACCCTAATCCAAAAACGGTGGAGTTCTAGTCCACCCGTTTATCTGTTCGCACTCTGCCACCCTGCTTTGATTCTCACAGCATTGCTTCTTGTTTCCCCATTTAGATTTATGGATTTATTTTTATGTAATTCACTGTCTCTTTTTTTTTTTCCTCTGAACTGTATATACTGAGTAGGATCAGCTTTCTGAGAAAAGAAAAAGAAGACATGTGTGTAGAAATTAAACCAGCCAGTTGAACAATCATCTATCAAAAAAGGGGGGGTTGGAGGTGTTCTTCACTGTCTTTATCTTGAATGAAATAATCTACTATACCAAAACAACATATAACACAGCCATTCCTTAGGAATCCTAAGAGACAAGGTATTTGAGTTCATATTAGAAAGACAACTTTCTTGATACTCTCGAGTAATTGAATTGAGTGGTTTTGACAACAAGCTTTTCAAAGGTTAGAGTTGCTGTCATCAAAATAGTTAATAGCTGTGTCCTGGCAGACTTGGATTTCTGACATACTGAAAAACACCTCTAAGAAATTTTGTGTAACATTTTAACATTATCTGACAATATTTTCAAAAGCAAGAAGGTATTATAATGAAAATTAATTTTCACTCTAATGTATTTGCTTTGACAAAAACAGTTTAGGGAAGATTTTTTTGCATAATTTGCTAATCTGCTATAGACTTGTAATAAACACTTAAAGGGAATAAAGGGAGAAAATACTTTCCCAAGCTTTATTATTTCTTATCTGATACAGGGGCATTGCCGTTGATCTGATGGAGGAACAAATGAACAATAAAAAAGGAAATCCATATTTTTCATTCTTTTTTTTTTAAAGATTTTATTTATTTATTTGACAGAGAGAAACACAGCTAGAGAGGGAACACAAGCAGGGGGGAGTGAGAGAGGGAGAAGCAGGCTTCCTGCTGATCGGGGAGCCCGATGCGGGACTCGATCCCGGGTCTCCGGGATCATGACCTGAGCCGAAGGCAGTCGCTTAACCACCTGAGCCACCCAGGCACACCCGTATTTTTCATTCTTGTTGAAACTTTCTTGTTAGAACTAGATTGCCAAAATCATTGTCAGTTATAACTTAAGAACTAATTAGCAATCAGTTGTCATTCTCAGAGAAGACCCAGTTGTTCATTGTACTCAAAAAAGTTCTGTTTCCCTAAATGGGATCAGTCTCTAATGGATGCCAGTGACAGGAAGCTGTTCATCATCCCTTTGGGATAATTCAGAGCCTAGGCAGAGGCCCAGTGTGCAATGCTCTGTACTTAGAAATTGACATAATGTCAATGCAACATCCTGAAGAACAAGGAGAGCCTGGGAAGATAATTAACTGCACATCTTTATTTTCAGACCAGCAACAGTTTTCAGACTGGTTCTCTATTTTAACTGAATAAATATCTCTGAGGAGCAAAATCCTTATCAAACTTAAGTTAACACTTCAAGTCACTAACAGCATCATCTGTGACATACCTAGCTCCACATTCAACAATTTATATTTTTTATTGTGGATGAGCCTAAAATGCAGATGTATTTAAAGTCATCAGTGATGAATCAACTTGTAATTTGTACATGAATAAAAATCAGGGTGATACAGTATTTTTTTTTTAAGATTTTGTTTATTTGACAGAGAGAAACACAGCCAGAGAGGGAACACAAGCAGGGGGAGTGAGAGAGGGAGAAGCAGGCTTCCTGCCGAGCAGGGAGCCTGATGTGGGGCTCGAACCCGGGTCTCCAGGATCATGACCTGAGCCAAAGGCAGTCACTTAACCAACTGAGCCACCCAGGCACCCACCACTAGTTTCATCTTAAACAGTCTTTCACTTAGGGATACTTAGTTGTATTTTAATCATTAATCAAGATGAAACTATTTTTATGAGTTTCCAAGCCACAGAAAGGCAAAATAATCATTTAAAACTGCTTGTTTAAAAATGTTAATTTCCCAATTTTATGGGCCTGCCTCCCTAGATCTAGCAGATTCTGTTTAAAAATGTTAATTTCCCAATTTTATGGGCCTGCCTCCCTAGATCTAGCAGATTCTGACTTGGTAGATCTAGGGAGGCAGGCCCAGGAATGTCTATGTTTAATATGCTCACGTAGGTGATTCTAATGCAGTTGACAAACACTTGCATTTGGGAAATACTGATTTAAGTAAACTGTATTCAATATTATTGCCAAGATATGGGTCTTATTATCTTTCTCTGTAGAGAAAATGATTTTATATGAAAATATTTAATTCTACATATATATAAGCAAATATACAATGGAAAGAAGTAATAGAATTAGAACTAATAGTTTTTGTGACTGATTTTAAGACTGGAAGACTGATTTATGACTGGAAGAATTCTTATTTTCCCTTATATTTTAAGCATAACATTTGGCAAATGTATACACATGTGAAACTACTTGTGGAGATAGAGAAGATTTTATTTTTTTTCTTATTTTTTTAAAGATTTTATTTACTTATTTGAGAAAGAGAGTGAGTGAGAGAGAGCATGAGTGGGGGAGAAGGTCAGAGGGAGAAGCAGACTCCCCACTGAACTGGGAGCCCGATGTGGGACTCACTCCTGGGGCTCCAGGATCATGACCTGAGCTGAAGGCAGTGGCTTAACCAACTGAGCCACCCAGGCACCCCAGAGATAGAGTAGATTTTATATGAAGGCACAAGAAGCAGAGGATTTGAGGAAATGATTCCAACAAATGGATGGCTTAGTCCGAGCTAATTAAGAAGACAATGGATAATTTTGCATGGTGCAATGGCTTCTTTGATCTGTCAGGAACCTGAATATCAGGTCAGTTAGAAGAAAGACACTTGAGGCAAAGAAGTCCCTTGGCAGGAGGTCTAAGACTAGGCTAGAGAAGAGGGATTTTGGAGGAGGGGAAGATTAGGGAG
>PITA01004313.1:0-125334 GCA_004023965.1 Spilogale gracilis
TTTTATTCTATCTTTAATTAAATTTTTGTCAAAACACAATTTAAAAAATTGAATTCCATACACAGAATGGGAGGATGTCTTTGATTTCTTATAGCATAATGAACTAGATACTTGACTGAATCCTGCACGGAAAGTAGTTTTGAAAAAAAACAACTTACTTTGCAATCAATTTCTGAGAAAAGTAAGGACTTCCCAGAGAGCCCAAAATCTGAATGAAGATGAGATCTCAGAGGTGGAAGCAGAGTGCAGGAGCCAGCTGTCTCCTTGCTGGAAATGCTACTACAGGAAAAATGGTCTTTGATTTTCAGGATATCACAGAATCTAGTGGACTTGAAATAGGGCTCAGATTGCCGACACTATGGAGAGTCTAGCATGAGAACCCACTCCAATATAAACTGAAGTATGAAGGGCTAGAGCCTCAGTTTAAGAATGAATTAGAGAGAAGCCCACCTTTCCCACTCTCTAACATTGGTGCAGAGTGAACAGGACAGTGTTTCCCTCTGAGAATTCGTACGTACACATTTGTTTTTAGCCTAGAATATCTAAAAACTTCCAGCTGAGAAGGTAGAGTAAATAAGTTCTGTTTTTGCAGTTCCTTCAAGCATTTGACAAAAGCAAGCACAAATCCTCTTCAACCGAGGCCTGAAGGAATTCCCACAAATTATTGTCTAAGGAAAATGAACATACACACAAAATCAGAAAACCCTTGAAATAACAAAGCACCAAAGTAAGATGGAAGAAACACTAGACAACAGAATCAGCTACTCAGTTTTTAGATGTTAAACTTATCAAAGAATATACACCATTATTTAAATGTGTGCGTGCCCCACATTTAAATAAAAAATAAGCTTCAATATAAGAAATTTTTCTCAGAAATGGTGAAAAACTTCAAAACCAAGAATCAATATTCAATGTATCTAAAGAAGGATAAATAAGAAAAAAAATCACACCTAGATACAGCATAGTCCAACTGTAGAAAACCAAAGACAAAGAGAGGAACCTACAGGCATCCAGTGGGAAAAGAAATATCACCTTCAAAAGAATGACAATTACATTGATAATTGATTTTTCAACAACAGTTAATAACAATAGTGGTTGGCAAAAGAATGTAGAAAAATAACTCCATGGTTTGAATTGTCAATGTGGAATTATATGTTCAATGAAGATACCATTTTGAGAATGAGGACAAAATAAAAACTTTTTTTTTTTGGCACCAACAAATGTTTTCTTGCAATAAACCTTCACACACACACACACACACACACACACACACACTCCAAATTGTGTTATTTATACTGGGAGGAAATTGTCCTATAATTGAATGGAATGCAAATTCTCTAAAAAATCCACACAATAATATCATAGGGACTATTTCCTATTTCCTATGATCACCATACGAGGAGGTTAGAAATCAGTGACAGAAAGACAATTAAAAGAATTCCAATTTATTTGGAATGTAGCAACTTGTGAGTCAAAGAATAAATGGTAATAGGAATAAAAAGATTTAAGTCAGAACAATAATGTAGAAATATAGAAGTGAAATAGTTATATTAGAAAAGGAAAAAAGCTAAAATTTAATCACTGATGCACTAACTTTGTAGATCTGTGATACAACAAAAGCATAATGCCAAAAACACAAAGAGAAGGAAGTATCAAAGAGCAGAAGTTACCAAAAGGGAGCATGGAATTACCACAGAGAGGACTAATAAAATTTATACCCTGTGACAAGCTTGATCAGAAATAAAAGGGAAGGCACCATAGACAAAATTAGAAATGAAAAACGAGACATAACTCAGGACACAACAGAGGTTAAAACACTAAAGGAAAATCAGTGACAAACATGTACTTAGAAAAGTATATACAACAAAAATTACCCATGAAGGACTATTAACCAACAATGGTACTTTCCATACCTGACAAAGATACTGAACCAATAGTTAAAAATCTTCCCCCAAGGAAATACCCATCCAAGACATTTTTATTGCTAAAGGAACAAATTATTCCCTACTACACACTTTTGTCAAGAAGAGAAAAATTGGTAAATACCCTAACTCATTTGATGAAGCTAGCACAAACTCAATGCCAAGGTATAGCAAAGAGAGTCAGAGAAAAGATAATAGGCCATTCTCACTAAAGCCTATTAATGACTCATTGGACCAATAGGCTACAAAATAATACTACATTGTGACCGAATTGTGTGTATCTCAAGAATTCTAGTTTTGTTGCACATGAGAAAATCTACTAATGTAAATCATTACACTAACAGAAGGGGAAGGGAAAATACACATGGTCATCACAACAAACAAATGATTAAATTTCATATTTATTTACAATAAAAGCAAATAGACTCTTGGTCACCTAGTGTCTTTAACCTGGTATTTGAAGCCTACCAAAATCTGGAAACATGCTCTCATGCTTTGTGCTCAACTATTGAAAGTATTCCCTTTAAGATTAAGAACAAGGATGCTCCCTGTCATGACTTTACATTAGCTTTGTTTTGGAGGTTCTAACCAGTATAAAAAATGAAAATGAAGAAATAAAATTCACTTATTTGCAGATGATATTGTCATCTACGTAGCAAACCTTAAAGAATAAACTGAAAAATAGAATTACAAAGCATGTCTAGGTCATCTGTATATATATCATCTCTAAAAATGTATTGGTGACAATAAACAAAAAACATGAAATGTTGATATCTTTATTTATCAACTTTTTTGAGAGAGGGAGAGAACATAGGGGTTGGTGGGAGGGAGAGGGAGAGAGAGAGGGAGAGGCAGAGCAAATGTCAAGGAGACTCCCCACTGAGCACAGAGCCAGATAGGGGGTTTGATCTCATGACCCTGAGATCATGACCTGAGCTGGAACCAAGAGTTGCTCACTTAACTGACTGCACCACCCAGGCATCCCAGGAAATTTGGTATCTTAACATTATAATATTAAAATAAGTGAAATGCCCCAAAACAAATCTCTTAAAAGATGGTAAATTACAGTCTTTTGGAAAGAAAATTATAAAACACTATGAAATTGTATTGAGGACATTATATTGTTTTCTCTCTCTCTATGTCTCTGCCTCTGTCTCTCTGGAGACATACAATATATTCATGAGCTGGAAACTCAGTGTCATAAAGATGCTATTTCTCTTCAAAGTTATCTATAGATTCAATGTAATTCCTATCAAAATCACAAAAGGTGTGAGGGTGTGTGTGTGTGTGTGTGTGTGTGTGTGTGTGTATTGGCAAGCTGATCCTAACATTTAGGTTAAAAAGTAAACATTAAGAGCCATATGAAGTCATTGATGATCATTTATGAAACTACTGATGAAGTCAATGATCAACTCATCGATGAAGTTCACTTGGGGGACATAAATTCCAAGATATCATGAATTACTATAAAGTTATACTAAATAAGACTTCTGTAATTGATCTGGAGTAGATTTTAATCATGGTACAGGAAGGGAAGGTCCGGAAAAAGAACCACCGGAGTATGACAGAACTGGCACTGTAGATCCGCGTGGAAAGGATCAACTTTCTCACGGTACTGAGCAAATTGTGTACCTGAGTAAAAAAAAAGTTGATCCCCTTACTTCATATCATACACAAATTAACCAACTCCAGACTGCTGAAAGGCTCAAAGAAGAAAGGCAAATTTTATGATGTTTGGAATTCAATAGAGGAAGCTAACTTAATGAAGGAATATTTCTTTAAACAATACACACACTCAAAAAATCACAAAGAAAAGTTTGGTCTACTCCACTGCTTCAAAATTATGGTCACTGAAAGAAAACATCCAAGAGGAATGAAAACTTAAGTCCCAAACTGGGAAAAATGTACAGAATAAATAAGTAACTCATACCAATCAACATGAAAAAGGCAAAATGTCTGATAGAAAGGTGGGCAAAAAATTTAAGCAAGTACTGTATGCATATGAGAAAAACAATACCTAAGAAATATTTGGGTTTTTACAAAAGATTTATTTACTTACTTTAGAGAGAAAGAGAGTGAGAAAGCAAGTGGGTGGAGGGGAAGAGACAGACGGAGAAAGGATCCTCAAGCAGACTATCTGCTGAGCACAGAGCCTGATGTGCAGCTTGATCCTGGGACCCTAAGATCATGACTTGAGACAAAATCAAGAAGCCTGGCACTTAACTGACTGGGCCACTCAGGTGCCCTGCTAAGAAGTATTTGAAAAGATGCTTAAATGTATCTGTCATCAACAAAGGTAAATTAATATCACTCCCGAGTTGGGTAGAAATGAAAATTGCCAGTATGGAGGGTGGATGAGGTTCTAAAGCCGGTTCTAAATCTGGGTCACTTATACACACTTGTGGACGTGTACAATGGCCAGGCAACTTTGGAAACTATGACTACGTCTAGTAAAGTTGAAGGTGTGCCTTCTCTGTGCCTCAGCTATTTTAATCCCGAGAATATACCCCTATGTACAGATAACCCTAGAATATGTGCCCCCAGACTAGAATCTATGCTCGAACAAACTTGAATGTTCTTAGCAGCACTGGTATAAGCAAAATCTGGAGAACAACCCAATGTCTGTTGACTAGAGAGTGAATAATTAAATGGTATTTTATGCACATAAAGAAATAGTATATAGCCATGAAATCAAAGCATTTATGACTATCCATGACAGCGTGGTTTATCTTTGGAATGTAAATTGGGGCAGTCATAAAGCAGATTGGAGAATAATAGCTAGTACTTATGGAGTCCACACTGTGTGTTCCAGGCACTACTTTCAGTGTCTCACACAAATGATCTCCCCTTCATGAGAAGTGGGTACTGTTATTATTTCAGTTTTGCAGTTGAGAAAACAGGCACAGGGACATTTACTAACTTGCTTAAGATTTCACAGCCCATAATTGCAGGAACTAGTTGTCAAAAACCACATAGTCTGGGTGCAAAATATACCCTGTGGTCTGATTTTTGGGAGGCCTAAGTTTCAAAACCAAGCAAATTTTTAATAATATAAATACACATGGTAAAATGAAAAAGCAAGTAAAGGAGGAACACAGGATTCAGGACAGTTGTTCTCTGTGGAGGTGGGGATTTGTGATCACAGAAAAGTACATGAAACTTCAAAAGCAGTGGTAATTTTAAATAACAAAATTGTTTTATTGTTCATCATACCTTATGCATATCTTATGACTACTGTTTTGTTTCTAACCAATATTGAAACGATTGAGGAAATTAAGGATGAAAATAAGACCTTGCTGATGATGGCAGAGAAAGTCTTCATTTCTTCCATATAACATTTCTTGGGTCTTTGATGGAATCTTTGGAAAAGTCCACAGAAGAGGATATGGATATAAAATTTTCATTTTTCAAAGAATTTTTGTTCAAACAAACAATGGCATCAAATAGCAGCACGAATGCCTCTAAGTGCAGCTGTCCAAAAGACAACATCGTGGCATAACAAAACCTATCCAATCAACATAGAATTTGTAAATGTTGAAATTCCAGCCCAGGCCTTTATCATCCTTCTGATTATAGATTATGGTTCATTTTTTTCCCCACTAGTAAAGAGATGTGGGAAGTAGAATTGTACCATCCATGATAAGCCGTGAAGAAATTCTCTCTCCAATTACTTAGAATTGATATTTAAGGAACAGAATTCAATTTTTCAATTTAACATTTTCCCTTTGTATTAAATTCTTATAGAGTTTTTCCAGCTGTGGTAGTTACTCATCCTGGCTCGCTCTTCTGTTTCCTGCTCAGTGACATCCCATCAGCCTCCAGGCTCAGCTCATCTCCCACCTCCTCTGTGAGGATGTCTCTTCTACCAACCGCTGTTCCCTTTTTTGCTCCCAGACAAAATAACTTCTGTGTCCCTTCAGCACTTCGCACACACTTGGGTCAAAGAACCCTTATTAGCATTCTGCTCACCCACTATTAGCTATTTATTGCCATTCTCATCTAGAATAGATGTTCTTTAAGGTGGGATATCAAGTCATAAGAATCTCTAAATTATATCCTGAATATTCAACAGCAAAGGGTCTTGCATGAAGTAATAATTGTGATCATAAAAATAGTAGACAATATCTATTCTAGACATCTATTGTTAATAACTCATCACTCCAAAGCAGTGGCTTAGAAACGAGGATTTATTTTTATCTCTCCTGGCTGTCAGTTGGGAGGGTTCCTCTGAGGTTCTGTCTTACTGTTGCATTCAGATGATTATCTCAGAGCTGGACCAAACTGAATGCCCAAGATGGCCTTCCAACTCTCATGTCTGGTGCCCGGTGCCCTTTAGCTTTCATGTCTTTCCCTGGGGGCTTCTCCATGGCTTATACGTCTTACAGCATGGTGTTCATAGCATATGACCAGTGGAAGCCAGCTGCCAAAGGAAGAAGCACAGCCACCTGGCTGCTAAGGCCTCTTCCCAGACTTAGCACAGTGCCCCTTCTGTCCTATTCCATTGGTCAGTGCTGCCACAGGCTCACACACATTAAAGAAGGGGGAGAAACAGATTCACTTCTGAATGGGAAGTATCCAGGTCGCGTTGCACTAGAGCATGTGTCCATGTTGAGAAAGGATAATCTGCTACAACATCTGTGGAGTGCACCCTCTGTGCCAGACACGGGGCTAAACACATGATTCTATTTATTTATTTGAGAGAGAGAGTACAAGCAGTAGGGGAGAGGCAGGGAGAGAGGGAGAAGCAGACTCCCTGCTGAACAGAGAGTCTAATGCAGAACTTGATCCCAGGACCCTGAGATCACGACCTGAGCTGAAGGCTTAACTGACTGAGCCACCAAGGCGATCCCATACTGCATAAATTAAGTCACTTAATCTTCTCAACAACACTTGGAGATAGCTACTGCTTCCATTTAATAGATTAAAAAAATCAAAACGAGGCTCAGAGAGGCTCATTAATTGCCTTAAATGTCACAGCCAGTAAATAGCAAAGCTGATAATCCCAGTGGATCCCTCCAGAGCCCACTCTCTTAATCATGGAAATATTTGGCCTCCTCGTTGTAAGAGCAAAATAAATGTTTGGCTTTATTACTTCTCTTCTTTGACTGATTCAGCAGAATAATTTTTAAGCTCTTAAAATATGTATCTTAAAAAAAGGAGGGCATGTGTTATGATCAGCACTGGGTATTATACATAACTAATGAATCATTGAATGCTACATCAAAAACCAATGATGTACTATATGCTGACTAACTGAAAATAAAAAAAAAATGGGAGTGTATATGTGAAGGATACACGGGAACTCTACTATTTTGCAATTTTTCTGTAAGTGTAAATGTAATTCCAAATAAAAATTTCGGTAAAAACCTACTTGTTTGAAAAAAGAAGACAAATAAAATCACTGAAAAAAATTCCCCCTCCCTCCAAGAAAAGGAATTGGAAAGAATGGAAAGTGAGAATAAATCACAAAGGAGGCCCTCCTACTTTTCTACTCGATATTTGATTTGTGCTCTGGGTGGTGACCTGGTCTCTCTTTACCAGGAATACTGAAATTCCAGGCAGTCAGGCCTCTGGGAAATTCCTTTTTCTCTTTCTAATGAGTACCTTTTCCTAGGACTTCCTGATTTTGGCCCCAAATCATGTCCCTCCACGACTTTTGAAAAGTTTTTCAGCTTTTTGATATCAGGTGCATTTGAACATGACCAAAAGTTTTTATGAAGTCCACTTTCCTCTCTTCCTGTGTCTTATTGGTGGGGAATGTTGTTGTGTATGTGGAAACTATAACAAGTGGGTGACTAGTGGTTTGGACATCGTGGAGGACCCAACCTGAGATGCTGGACCTTACTTTCAATTTCTTTGCACAGATACTATGTGATTATTATACACTGTCCTTGTGGGTCAGGCTCTCCAAACACTGGCCTGGCTCATGGGACTTCCTGGGGTGTTTGGTTTTGTATATTGTCAGGTAATAAAACACAGTATCTTAAGACATGGGGTCTTAATAGAACTTGTCAGATTAGTTCATGAGGTGTACTGTTTTCTAGCAGTGGGACAATATAAAATATGACATGTCTAAATGAAAGATTGTACAACTATGGAAATAACTTTAGAAACACTGGAAAATAATTATGATATATTAACATTAAAAAACAAAATAGAATGCATAGTTTTATAAGAAAGCTTAAAAAATGCCCATAACATTGACCACTTTTCAGTGGTTCTGTTAGGTCTTTTTCCTTTGTACATATGTCTTTGTATTTTTAAATTTTCTACAATGAATATACATTACTGGTACAATAGCAGTAAAATAAGTCACAGCCTTCTCTTTCCTTTGTGATGTTGTTAAAGGGCATAAGCATGAAAAGTCTAACCTTGGCCAGTCAGCAGGACACTAAGTTTCGTCAGCTGGAAGTTTCCCGAGTGGTGGCAGGTGAGTGAAGTCAGGTTGTTCCTTCACCAGCTACTGATTTTACCATGAAGAGGGAAAGAAGGCTATCTTGGAACCCTCCATTGGCCTATCCCCATCCATCTCCATGAGTCTCAGGGCTGAACCACCCCTCCTGTTCCTGCATAGGAACCATCAGCCATGTCTGCAACCTCTGGCAAAGGCTAACCGTGGATCTCAGCTGTGTTTCTCACAGCTTGCAGCTTTTTAATTACCAGCCAACCATGAAGCTGAAACAGTAGAGATGTGACTCTGAGAGCACCAGCGGATGGGACTGCTTGGCCCGGGAGCTGGTTCATAATTATGTCTGGGGAGCTAGGAAGGCAGCCACACTGCCAACTCTGCTGGGTGCAAGACTCTGATCTCAGGATGCCAAAATTATGGCTTCTCATTTCCCCAAGATTCAGTGGGATTTACACTTAGGAATTCCTGCAAATCAAAACGAAGTTGTTCCCTGAGGTCAAAGGTAGGTGTTGTTCACCTATATCATGGAGGAAAATAATGACCTAGAGTTTACAGGGAGTTTTATCATGCATACATATGGAGGGATATGTCATTTATGGGCCATCTCCTGTGTACCAGACGCTGAGCGGGGCTCTTTGGAGAGGAAACGATATCCATTGCCACCCAGCAACCAAGTGATTTTTATCATGCAGGGTTTCAAAGAGAAAATATGCATCTCATAAGCAAAACAGTCATTTGGTTTGGGGATGTATCCCTGATGAGAAATATATAAAGATGATATTCTTAGTCATCATGAAACAGTTCAATATGGCACAATGATTATGGATTTTGGAATCCAGGGCATGTGGCTTTAGCTGACTCTGAATTGGGAAGCCTGTTACCCTGGCTGATAGTCTCATGTGGCAACATGGGAATGGGGTTCCATGCTAAGTAGCTGCACAGTGTGGCATAGATCCTCATGCAAATGGCTAGCGGTGTGCTGGCCCCTAGGCACTCCTGGTTTGTAGCATTGTTTATCTCTTTACACTTCCTTTCACACAACCAGACTGTGCACTTAGGTCAGAAAAGTATTGCAGAGGACCATTGTTATGTGTTTAGTGAAATGTACAGGGTCAACAAATAAGTTGGCTTTGTTGATGTCAATACAAAGAGGAACTTTCTTTCAATTTTTAAGCTCACTGCCTCAGAAGGTAGTGAGTACTCAAGAAGACTCTCAAGTCTGGGGTTCCAGCCACTGGCAGAAGCTTGAATTCCATACCTCGAAGACTCTCTCTAGTTCTCAAACAATTTTGTTGGTTTGCTTTGTTTACCATCAACTCTTGCCCAAATAAATAAATATGGAAGACAATTTTCCTGAACCAAGAGAAGAAATAGTGGTTTGTTGTCAGGTAATTTGATTGAACCTGTGTCCCTGTTTAATAGTGGACTGTCATGATTTGTTTTACATGTGATAGGACACACGGCATTGCATGCTAGAGACCATACTGGCACAGCCTTCTCTAATACTCTTAGAGTATAAAGTTTAATCTTGGCAATAAAACTGCCTCATAAACTTTATGGGTAACAACTGAAACATCCAACACCAAGGTCAAGATAAAATAAACCACTGGATAAAATACAGGTCCGCCATTCCTTATCCAAATTCCTTAGGGCTAGACATTCAGAATATTTTGGATTCTGGGAAAGTAATATTGTACGTGTACTGATACTAGTAATTTCACTTGTAAGTTTTGGAGGAATCTCCTGGTCATTAAACACACATATTTCTGCTGTAAAACATGAAGATATATTAACAGTAAGAGGACTAAATGAAGAACATACATAACTTCATTTCCTTGTATGTCAAGTTTTGCTGCCACATTAGTTACAGACAGTTTTAAGTATTTTGGAGGCTTTGGCTTTGGAATTATGGATAAAGGATTGTGAACCTTATTAAGCACTAGCCTTAAAACATTGTGACTTTGAAGAAGACCATAATGTGGGACTGTGCTCATAACACAAAATGTTATTACTGAACGAATGAAAATAGTAAAAGTGTTAAAAGTAGGTTTGCTGAAATTTTAAAATATTACACAAAGATCTAGAAATATGACTTCACAACCTGCAACAAAACAGCAGTTATTTTTGGATGCCAGAATCCATGGTGACTTCTGTTGCCTTCTTTGTACTTTTGTATATTTTCTAAATTTTCCATGAGGACTGTGAATAATTTTAACAATGAGCAGAGCTGGTTCACTGTCACACTTTCTCAGCGCATTTCAAAGTGGGCACTACAGGGTCTCTTGCCCCCATCAGTCTCCAGTCTGGGATGCGTTCAGTGTGTCTCCCTCTTGAGTGCCCAAAGCAGCCGGGCCAAGATCGGGTGTTTGCTTACTGGAGGAGCCCAGAAGCAATTACTCTCACGACGTCCATCTCTTTAAAAACACTCAGAGCTATAGCACCAGTTCTGTTCAGAATGATGAAGAGATCCTGGAACCAAACCCCAAGACCCCTTCATCCAACCTTGATGGAATAAGTAGGTCTGTCTACTCTACTCTAACTGCATGATGCACTCCAAGGAGAGGGACTTTAGGTACTTTGATTGATTGTTTGGGAAGCTGAGAGCTTTGTTGCAGGGAGAGGCAATTTGAAATAGTTTGCTAATTTCAGAAACAATCTAGGACCATGATATCCAGAGTCCTTAGTATTGGTGGTATTTTCCCATTACTTGCTGTGTAAGACTAAAATGGTCTGCTCAACATACAGCTAATGCTGTTTGATGGCAAGGACTATATCTTTCTCATCTTTATAAGGGGAGGTGTCTAGCTTGAGACCCAGCACAGTGCATACTCAGTAAACGAACAGAACTAACACATAGGGAAATACATGTGTACAAACTTATATTGTATATATATATGTATACATACATGTATATGTGTAAATGTGTAATTTATCTCTATATCATCCTTTCATTTGTGTCCGTTCATTCATTCATTCACTGTAAAAGTGCCCAATGGGAGATAGTAAGGAATTAGCTGTAGTTGCAAAGGCCATTTAGAATTCCAGGTTAAAACATCACAGGGAACTCCAGGTTACAAAGTTGTAAGGCCTCTTGCAGCAGCCCTAGCTGCATATGAGAGTGAGTTGAACATCATAAGTAAAGTCAGTGTTCAGACATTCTGATTCCTTTGGTTTTGGGAAGGACACTGAAATTGTTTTTCATTTAGAGCCTCCTTGATGAACCTATTTTTCATTCAGGTTTAAAATCTACTGCCCTGAATTAACTGGGTTAATGATTTTCACAGAGAAAGGAGTGTTCTTCCAAGGCATAGCAGGACAAAACCTGTGTGTGTGTGTGTGTGTGTGTGTGTGTGTGTGTGTGTGTGTGTATGGAGGGAGGGCCATAAATTTCCAAACTGTGCTCCCACAAACATCCTGTATGTGACTGCCTTCTCTGAGTTCTATCTTGGCGAATATTGTAATTACTCCTCAAGCATGCCAGGAGGGAGAGAGCTCTGCAGGCCACTTTTCTAGTCAGGTGCATCTCAAATATTAATATGGCTAGAAATCGGCTGGGGAGCTTGTGAATATACGGATTCTGATTCAGCATCCTAACAGCAGGAATGGAATGTTTGTGAAGTTATGATGATGCGGTGCGTCCTCTGGGAGCTTCACATCCCACACGACTTTAATGCTGAACTCTTAAAGCCACCTTTTGGAAACTTGATGAGATGCAATTGCCAAGAGGCCAGCTGTCTGGCTAAATATCAAAGCTCCCAAAGTCCTCATGAAGGGAAGACATCTTTCTTCTCTGTGTAGGAGGCCGTTGGCATAGTGTGGAATCACAGGGACAAGCAGGTAGGGGTTCTCCACCACAAAACCAGTTGGAAACCATAGCAAATACTGCTGGGATCATCAAAGTAACCCCACAGTGCCCCCAAAGAAGAGGGTGGGTCTGAAAATAAAGCTTTCCTAGTGGATTGAATGACAGCCCTAAAATATTTCAGTGCCCAAATCCTAGGCACTTGTGAACATGACCTTATGAGGAAGAAGAGTCTCTGCATATCAATTAAGGATTTTGAGATGTAATCATTCTGGATTATTAGAGGTACCCTGCACCCAATGATAGATGTCCTTATGAGAGAAAGAAGAGGGAGATCTAAGACAAGCAGAGGAAGAGAAATCATAGACACAGAGAAAAAGGCCAGTGAGAGTGGAAACAGACAGCGGAGTGATGTAGGCACAAGCCAAGGAGAACCTGGGACCACCAGAAACCAGGGACAGGGTGGTCGTGGTAAGAAGATATCTTCCTTTGAGGCTTCAATGTGAGCAGGGAACTGCATACACCTTGATTTTGGACTTTTATTCCTGTGAACTCTGAGAGAAGACATTTTTGGTTGTTTTAAGCCACCAGATACATGGGAAGTGGGTGCACTTGCCTTACCGTTCATTCCACTGCCACAAACCATTTATTTATCTTACAGTGAAGCTGCTGTCTGCCATCTCCATCACTGATTATAATTTATCCCCTTTGTCATGGGACCCTGGGTCAGCCAGCTCTCTAACTCACCCTGGCCTCACCTGCCCAACCCCTGCCTTCCTGTTTCCTGCAGAGCTGGGATAAACAGAAGCAGCACTGGATTTGGACTCAGATAGACTCAAATTGCAACCCTGGCTCCACCCACACTTTCTGTGCTGTCTCAGAGGAGTCACTTAGATCAGGAAACTGATGCCCAGAGAAAGTAGTTGGGCCTGCCATCTGGCCCCACTCGCCACCACAGGATCAAAGAAAAGAGGGGAGTCCTGGCACCTCACCCGAAGGAGATGCTCCATAAGCTAGATTCTGAGCCAGACGCAGAGACCACCTATGAACCGTGTGCCAGGAGCTTCTGCTGAAATTCCATGGCAAGAAAAGATGCAACAACACCAGCTTCTCCATATCACAGGCCTAAGCCTGGCTGTATGCCAGGTCACCCCCTCTCCAGACACCTTGGGGCAACTGGGACAGCTGTGGTGCAGGAACTGCTGCCTCTTTGTCACTCTGGACACCAAAACTGCCTGGGAGACCCAGGCATCACCTGGTTGCCTTGGGATGTCCCCCAGGCTCCCTTCAGGACTGGGAATCCATCCAGAAACCAGGCAGTTGTCCTTCACCAGGACAGACCCTGCTTTCTGGACGGAAGGTCAGGTAACTCCCCAAATATCATACAGCTATAAAATGATGGGGTAAAACAAGGGAGGTACACTAGGTCTTCCTGGCTCTGAAACTCATGCTCTGTCTCACACAATGACAGTGAGAATAACAGGGCTACCTTTCCGACTGGAAAATAAAACAAAGTAGATTGATTTGAAAATTAGTACACCAAATTTTTTTCAATTTAAAAGTTTTTTTTGTGTGTGTTTTTCATTACAAATATTTCTTACAACTTGGAGGTCTGCTATTTTTAGTTTATTTATTATAGTCATAGATATCAGGATGGATATTTTTTGTGGAATCAGATACACATTAGGCTATCCTAAACTGACTACTCTGTTGTGGGAACAAACATGACAACCACAGTATGACACAATGGGTGGCATTCTGGTGCTGGGGTATCTTGTCCCTGTCCCAGCCACATGCCCATGCTGGGCAAGATCAAGTGGGCTGCCCACAGAGAAAGCTGGTGCTATAGGAGATATGGTCTGTGAACACAAACACACCCATCCTCCACCTAGGCTTCTCCAGCTTGGACGAGAAACCGGAAATGCCCTTCCCACAGGGGTGCACGGGCACCCTCTTTTCCTCCTCCTGGAGAGAGGAGATTGGGACTCACAGTGAGGTCACGGTACTTACTGTCTATTCATAGTTCTTGGTGCCCCGCAAATAAGAGGGATCTTCAATTCAGCCTGCGGAAACAAAAAGTGAACTCGTTACTGAGCCAGACACATCACGTTTTAGTTCTGGTGAACACGTTACTGTCGTTTCTTGTTAAAATGGGACACAGGTGCCAGCTAAGAGGAAGTGATGGGGGAGAGAATCAATGCAGGTCGATAAGTGGTTTATTTCTGGAGTGGGATGGGGGAGGGGGACTTTTCCCTGACATGCTGTCCTCTTTCTGTCAGGATCCATCCTGTCTGCCCCGGGGAGCTGAGCACACACATCCTGAGCCTGGTTTTCCCTAGCGTGCAATTGTGTACTTCCCTTGGGCACCCAGGACGTCTTAGCCCCTGCTGGGGGGGGCTGTGCTCTCTGCGCCCATGCAAGTGCAAGAGAAGGAATGCTTCTCCTTTCCAAGTGTGTCCTGCCATGAAATATTTATGAGAAGCTACATTTCTATAGCACTTCGCACGGGACACAACATTTTATTTGTGGCTTGTATTCACCCACATAGGAGAGATTATTAACTCCGTTTACCATATAAATTAGCCACGGAGACCCTGCGAGTGTTCAGTAGGAGCGTTATATCAGCGATTACATTTAATCTACACAAAGGCCCTGGGGGATATGAAGGGTATTGCCTATGGTATCAGTGGGTTCTAGCAAGAAACAGATAGCATGCTCAAATTAGTAATTTGAGAAGTTTAATAAAAAGATGGTTTAAAATATATAGACAGGGTATGGGGAAGCCACAAAGGAAAGTGAAGAGCCTAGGGGTGTTTTGCCATACTTGGGCCTAGAGGAGTCAAGGTCACTGGGACCCAGTCAGGGGCCTCGTGGGAAGGGAACTGTGGCTTCCACAGTATGGGGGACATACAGGGAGGAAGTGTGGTGGGTGAGAAAACTCCATATCACACTTCTCTTGGTCAGAATCTCCTGCTGCTGATTCCCATTGGCAAAACTCAACAGGAAGCCAAGGGTGAGAAGGCATTGGTGCAGATTTTACCCATCAGCTTTCTGGGGTTCCCATCTGAGCATAGCAGGGTAGGGAGTGGACATCGATGTTAAAAAGAACGAGATTCAGAGAAATTAACTTACGTGCCCAAGATCATCCATCTGCAGGAAAAGTCCGAATGCATAGGATTTAAAAATGCCATTTCCTGGCCAGTCACCATGTTACACCCCACTGAGCTCTAGGCACTTCTAGATCATTCTGCCAACCATCTGTCAGCATTCATCCATCCATCTATCCAATTGCCATTTACTGAAAACTTACTTTGCGCAAATACTGTACCCAATAAGACATAGTTTCTGTCCTCAAGGCACTCCTGAAACACAGTATAATATAGATTCTGCCTTTTTCTATGATGGCTGTTATCAAAGTACTGTGTAAAAACAGACGCATATAAGACAAAACAAATCCTCTATGCCTTGGAGTTCAGGGGGATCTTCACAAAGGAGAAAGTACTTGAACTGAGTCTTGTATACCTTTTCTTGGCTCAGAATTAGGGAAAGTGTGCTGGACAAATGCAGTGACATGTGTAAGGATAGGAAGATGTTAGAATACCCAATATTCCTGAGAGGCTTTGTCTGGCTTCGAACCACGGGGGTCAGCAGCTTGGGTGTTGATAGTACATGGAAAGGAACCTGGGAAGATCTACTGTGTTTTTTTTTTTTTTTTTTTTTTAAGATTTTCTCTATTTGACACAGAGAAACATAGCCAGAGAGGGAACACAAGCAAGGGGAGTGAGAGAGGGAGAAGCAGGCTTCCTGCCGAGCAGGGAGCCCGATGTGGGACTCGATCCCGGGTCTCCGGGATCATGACCTGAGCCGAAGGCAGTTGCTTAACCAACTGAGCCACCCAGGCGCCCCTACTGTGTTTTATTTTTAGAGACCGTGTATGAAGAAGGATGGGCTTTGGACTTGAGCTGTGTGATTCTGGACTAGTAATGGCAGGAAAGCTACTAAAGAGCCAGACTAAGCTCCAGGTGTTCAGACACCCTGTGTGGGACTTCACAGCTTCCTGCCCCACTTTCTGCTGCCAGTGAGTTGCTGCAGGGAAAGGAGAGGCAGCTGCTAGTCTCTCATCCGCTGACAGTCCTCTCGGGATGTAGTATGGAATGTCTAGTGCTTGACCTCTTTGAAAGTTGTCTCCTCCATGGAGGTGGGAAACAGGACTTGAACCTTTATCTGTATAACACAAACGATGCATGCCAAATACTGGAAAAGTCCTGCACTGGAAGCTGAAGGATGCTGCTCGGTCCCAGCGCCATCATTAACTGACTGTGACCTTATAGGAACAGTCGGCGTCTCCACATTTATGACTGCTAATGCCCATCTTTCTTTTGCCATGCTGTTTTAAGTATGAAATCAGTTGATGCATCTGAAAATGTTTTGCAAATGACACAACATTATGGAAAGATGCACAGGCAATTACTTTATAATAACTAAGTAAAATGTGCAGGTTGCTATAACCTCAGCTGTGTTATGTTTGGGTTTTAGGGTTATATTGACATTGATTTTGCATATTAATATTTAGAGGAATTGGACTATGATCATGTAGGACAGATTTTCACCCCTTTCCTCACTTCCAGGACCATCTACCACTTAATGTGTTGTTTATACACTCACTTCATTTCTTTAAGTGCATTAGTTAGCAGTGCTGAGATGGGATACAGGATGATAATTTTAATGGAAGGATCATAGGGTGCAGGACAGTCCCTATAAGGGCTTAGTGCCTCAGGTCAGAGGCCTGGGGAAGTGGCCCCAGGGAAGAAGCTGCTTTCCAGCCCCACCTACCACCTACTGCTTAGCCTTGAACAAGGCACTGAAATGCTCTGCCTCAGTTTTTCAACTGAAAAATGATCAGTTGGGCCAAATAGGTCTCTTCCAGCTCAAAGATACTATAATATAACTTGAAGGTCTCAGAGGGGAGATGGGTAGGGGGATGGGTGAGCCTGGTGGTGGGTATTAAGATGGGCACGTGTTGCAATGAGCACTGGGTGTTAAACACAAATAATGAATCACGGAACACTGCATCAAAACTAATGATATGCTGTATGGTGACTAACAACACAATAAAAAATGTATATAAAAATACAAAAATAGTTCTATTTAAGAAATTATAATTCTGAGACTCGGGTGACTCAGTCAGTTGAGCATCTGTCTTCAGCTCAGGTCATAATCCCAGGGTCCTGGGATGGAGCCCCATGTCAGGCTTCTTGCTCAATGGAAGTGTGCTTATCCCTCTCTCTCTCCCTCTGTGCTCTCTCAAATAAATAAATAAAATCATAAAAAATAACCGTATAATTCTTTCATATTTGATGACAAAAATAGTCTAAAAAAGTTGGATGTGTGTTATTATCTTTATCCCATTTTATTGTCTTCTCTAATCAAGCTTCCTACAGGGGCTTTGCTGAAGTGCTTTTATAGAGGACATCAGGAATGGACAGGGTAGAGGCTGGGGAGGAAACCCTTAACTTTTTCCATGTCCTTAAACCTTTGTAAACTGTTTGATCTGTAACAGCTTGTGTTTTAAAATCTTAGTAAGTGTTCAGAAAAGATATAACTAGCAGCTTTCAAGAGATGCGAACAGCCTATTATATAAAAAGAATTTTAAAATATCATGAGAGCAGCCCAAAATTTCTAGCATTTAAAAAGCAAAATATGGGGGCACCTGGGTGGCTCAGTTGGTTAAGCGATTGCCTTTGGCTCAGGTCATGATCCCGGAGACCGGAGATCAAGTCCCACATCGGGCTCCCTGCTTGGCGGGAAGCCTGCTCTCCCTCTCTCACTCCCCCTGCTTGTGTTCCCTCTCTGGCTATGTTTCTCTCTGTCAAAAAATTAAAATATTAAAACAATAATAAAAAGCAAAATTTGGGGTCTTAGTGACCCACGACAGAGTGTGAGCCAACTAGGGCTGGCATCGACATGACTTAATGGGTGGCGCTCTCCAAGATAAGCAGCTCTCTGCTTTATTCAGAGCATCTAAGACCCGCCCAAAGTGCAGTTCCACCTGCACTGGTTGAATTTGCTCATGTATCGTGTGAATCACTGTGTAAAGGCATCCTGAGAAGGTGGTGTGGCGAGGCGACAGGAAGATTTTCGTGTCCATAGGCTTTATGAAGGTGGTATATTATCAAGGCTCTTCCCTTCCTGACATGAGCACGTAATGAATGTCTAAGGCCTGTTGCCTGTCCCTGCTCTGCCCTGGGTAACCTCGTAGGCTCTGTATTATCATCCTCATTTCATACAAAACCTAACTGACGTTCTCAGAAGTTAAGTAACCTGCCCTATGTTGCATGTACAATAAGCTGGTGTTGCAAACCATTCCCCTTGATATCTTTTAGTAAGACGTTGGGACGACAATCTCCCTGCTTTGAGCCTCAGTTCGCTCATATGTCATATGGGGGTAACACAGCAGCTCTGGTAGGGCTCCTCTGAGGATTAAATGGGACCATAAGCTATCTAAGATATGGAAAGATACGGTTGATGTTACCTTGAACTTCAAGATGAAATGTCCTGTATGACTTTAGGTTTTCATCTTCAGAATGAGAAGAACTTCCTTACTGTTTATGACCATGAGTGGGGCAAGCATGGGTTCTCACAGCTGTCTGCCCTTCAGAATTACCTGGGGAGTTTTGACAAATACCAAGCCCCATGAAATTTGATCCAGTTGTCCTTGTGTGGAGCCCAGGGATCGTTATTTTTTAAAATTCCCCAGGTATTTTGATGGGCATGGCGGCAGAATGAAGAGGATGTGAGAGCTTCCCTTCTCAGCCATCTGCCTGGGGCCACACACTGGCATTTTCTCATTCCTGAGTGAAGTACCGAAGGAGGGCACATCTATCTGCCTCACTGTCGAGGGCTCATCCTAAACACCATTGTTCGTAAAGAATCCTCTATATGCTTAGCGTTATTTCTGAGTTAATTTTCAGTGAAATGCATAAAGTAAATCCACCATGACACCAATCCAAACACTGACGTCATAGATAAAAGTGGGAAAGGCTTCTAATCTCACCAGGCAGTGATTCCTGTGTCAGGTCCCACTGTAGGCAATGAGCGAGTAAAATCCAGGCTCTCACAACTGTTGTTTGGGGTTGAATTTGCTCATGTATCGTGTGAACATTTATTGAGGTTTGACTATGCACTGGACACCATCCATCTAGATATTAAGGATTAGAGACCACAGAAGAAGGCCCTGCCTTATCTTTATAGCACTGGTTTGTTTTCTCCATGGCACCATAAGCAATTGTATAGAGTGGAATTCAATATGTATCTGTAAATAATCGAGGGATGTATGGTGGATTTGGAACACAGAAGAAGGCATGCCCAGAGGGGTCCACGTAACTCCTGGGGGTCAGTGGAAGATTTCCTTACTCATTTTTATTGCTCCTTATGAGTTGCCCTGACCCCTATCTGGGGCGTGATAATGGAAGGGAGAAGGGACCCCCAGGCCATCGTGGGGCTTCTGGGTCTAGAGACTATCCAAGGTAAAAGAGCATCATAGCTTTTCTTACCTTCACTTAGCAACCCAGAGGAGCTATAAGGTCCAGCCAGCGAGAAAGTTTCATGTGTTTGTACATTTATTTTTTTTGTAGGAATTGGGGCATTTCTTTTAGTTTCTCTTCTTAGTTAGCCACAGAAACAAAGGCTAAGCATGGCTTTTATGTGGTCAGGTGCCATCTGTCAGTCAGAACAGGGTCCTTGGTGCAAATGGCACTAATGTGTCCAGAGCTGGCTCTGCGGCGGGGATGCTGGCAGAAGCAAATGGGGGTCTCGAGAAGAGACTGCACTCTGCCCCTGGGGGCCCACAGTCAGCGAGGGG
This sequence comes from Spilogale gracilis, assembly GCA_004023965.1. NCBI lineage: Eukaryota > Metazoa > Chordata > Mammalia > Carnivora > Mephitidae > Spilogale > Spilogale gracilis. Next base: position 19,995 of record PITA01004313.1, read on the forward strand.
CCCGACAAGGGGGTCTGTGGGGAGAGGTCACCTCTTTTCACGATGACTTTATTTCTCCAAAAAGGAGAGATATCAACTGTATTAAATGTTAGGTGCCAACGCAAATCTCATCCTAAATGCCAACATGGGTGCTGTAATCGCCAGACTAGGGACCAGGTTCCAAAGCCTAGGCAGAAGAAACAGCATACACTCTTAATTAATTCTGGCTTACAAATCTGGGCTTTCATTTCAGTGATAGAGCTCTCATGGGATTTACAGACACCTAAGGCTCTGGGGCTCCTTGGGGGCCAAAATGAAGTCTGGTTTGAGCAACACTGCTCTACCCTGCACTGCCTCTCATTAAAACCCAATCCACTGCTCTCAAAGGATAGAGAGGACCATATCAAAGAGAGGTGCACAGCATGGCTGGGGTCCTGAGATTAGAGGAGTCCCTGTGTTAAACATCCATTTTGGCCAAATAGCCCCACAGTTTTGGAGGGGATTGTCTCTGTTATTATAGTCAATTAGCTTACTAAGTACTTTGTGGGCTGAAAGCATTTTTTAAGAAGATAATGGATTTGATGGTTAAAGCATATAAATATTTCAGAAAACTATTAAAATAAAGAAAGCAAGATCCTATAGAGAGGCGTTTGCTTAAGATTTCCAAAAAACATACATTATTTGGGCTTTAAAACCAGGATGGCTTCTTCTAAGCTTGAAATTTGCCTGGGGTCTCAGTGAATATGTTAGGAAGGAAAGACTCATTTTATAAATGGATTGGATTTTGGTGTGGATCTTAATCCAAAAATAATTAATACCCTTATGGTACCATAAGCAGTTTAAACAATTGGAAATATGTAAAGCAACAAATCACATTTCCTTGTTATCCTGGAAAACTCTTGTTCTCCACTGGGAATTCACCAGTGCTACCAAACTGAGCTTGCAAAGAGACATGTTATCATAAATATTTCTGCTGCATTTCACTTGATCCCAAATTAATATTTTATGAAGGAAAAACAATGCGTTTACAGCGAAAGATGTTTTGTTTTGCTCTCAAATATTTCTCACTTATTCCTCGAAGATAAGGTTTATTATAAAAATGCTAGCCTCTTTATTTCAAAGTTTACGAAACATCATGCTGGTAATGACAGTGTACCTGAATGGACGCAGGAAATGGCTGAAAGCTAGCTAAGAACTACCGAGGAGAATATTAGAGGTGATCAGGAAAGCACGGTGTAGCTCTGCAGCTAAAACTGGGTCAAGGCAGGAGGGGAGGGTTAGAATAAAGGCTTGATGCTCATTTTCATTAAACCATAAAAAACAAGGAAGAATCCAGCATAAAGTGCATACAATACACATAAGGCTCTCTATGTTGTCAGATCCAAAGATCCCAAATGACAGATGTCACTTGGAGTTGCGGCAGGGAATGAGGGCCAAGGAGTGTGCACGTGTCTGTGTGTGTGCACGTGTGTCAGTGTGTGCACACATGCATATGCTTTGAGTCAACATGTTGAAACATCTGACTTCTCAGATGCAGATGTTTATTAATTTGTTTATGATTATATGCAAATTTTCTATTTTCACACAAAAAATGAGAATGTTACATCTTAGAGATGCTCAGACTTAGAGGAAGCTGTATGTTGATTGGATTTCTATTTCTGTACCCTGGTCAGAACAATCAGCTACATTTAATTAAGTATAACATTTAATTTTATTGGATTTCCAACAAATGGAGGCATTTGGAGTCAAATGGATTGGTATTATAGATTTTTTTTTGAGGAATATAGGAGACTGCTTTCCTAGATTTTCTGTTATTAAGTATGGGCATATTTTTTAAAAGAGGTTTTGCAACTGTCTTGGTAACAAGTAACTTCCCTTAAGTATCTCAAGGCAATGTACACCTGCATCCATTTTTTTCTTATTTTAAATGATTTTGAAAACACCTTTAATGATCTGATGCAATCTATAGATTTTGGAATATATCCCATCTGGTGCATTTTGTTTTCAAAAGCCATCTTTTGTCTCTTTTGGAGAAATGGTTCCCTTCCTTCTGTAGTAAGATTCTTCTCTTTTCCCCCTTTTCCCGTTTTATCATAAATACCCTCTTGCTTTATTCTTCTTCTCATTAACTCATGTGTTTTCTCACAGTCCTCTCTTCCTTCTGTTCTCTCTTCCTTCATCTTTCCCCACCTCCTTCTCCTCCTTCTCTTTCCTCCTTCCCTCTTCCTGCTCTCTCATCATTGAAGTGGTTTTACTGCTCAGATAAAACTAGACTGTAGCAAAAATAAAACATAAATTATCAAGAGCCTGATCAGATATTTCCTTATCATTTTTCTAAAGGTTTACCTGTTTGCTTCACCCCATTTGCATTTGGCTTTCATAGAATCATGACAGAAACATACTGATTGGGGCTAGTACTGCCAGACCCTTATCTGTCTGCCCATCTATCTATCTACCCATCTATCATCTATCTGTCACCATCTGACATAATTTACAGGCTGGTTCTGGGGTGGAGACTGGTCCAGGAACCCTACCTCCCCCATGGACATTTAAAGATCCATGGTGAAAGCACTGTCATTCTTGCAATAGTCATTTATTAATTGGTCATTTTTGAGAATCTGTTTCACAGTAAGGTGGGTCTCGAAGTTTGAGAGCATCTTTAAATCCAAAGACAGGGCGTGAAAAGCTGGGTAATTTAATAGACATTGGGCTGAGAGTAATGTAATCAACAATAACAAAAACAATAACAATAATAATAACACCATCTGCTGAATGCCAGAACCCGATGTAGGACGCCCTGTTTACTTTAAATTCCATCCTACGGCAACTATCCAAATGACCCAGATTTTTCAATATTGAACAATTCTGTCATTTTGTTCAGCAAGAGCCCTCTTGAGCCAAATCTGTCTGGTGAACAAATGCACAGTATGGATTCAGATGAGGTCACTGCTTCCTTTGAAACTTCAAGTGCATTTAGAACTTAACCCCTGAATTGAGCTTACTCCAAATGATTAACTCTTTCTTTGCCCCTTCCTTTTATTCAGGATTGCTCGCCTGGCACGACGGGAGGCAAGCCTTTAAGCTCTGGTGTGCCTAACGGTACAGAGCACCATGCAACTTTGACTCTGTTTCTCCAGTCTGGAAAAAGGGGATATAAACACTTACCATCCTTTGCTCATAGGATGGGTGTGAAGACCAAATGAGATGATGGAGGTGAAAATATCTTGTAAACTATAAGTCTATGCTATCTAGTTAGTTCAGTAAGTAACTATTGAGCAATTTCTAAAAGTATCAGTACTGTGAAGGGCAGTAAGATTTGAAATTGGCAAGGAAAGTGTTCTAAAGAAATTTGTATCATTTTTCATTAAGTCTTAATATTTTCAAACGATAGGTACATTTAGGGAGTTGCAAAAAACTACCAAGGCTTTGAAAGATGAATGATTAAATAAATATAAAAATGAGGATATTAGCTTTCTGGAGAAATCACTTTAAAATAAGATATCTTTAGGTCAAAACTCTTAAAGAGGGAAAAGAAGCCAAAGAATCTAATGAAAGTTTGCCTGAGTATAAATTAAACACATGATAATTATGTTAAAAATGATAATATATCCTCTATCCTTTCCTTTGCACTTAATAATTGCCATGCACTATAATATAATTTTTTATGTACTGCATCTCATTCCTCCCCACACATCCTTTGCAATTCCATTTTATAAAGGATAATCTGGGATTCTGACAGGTTAAATAAATTGTCTGAAATCATTCTGCTAGAAAGTAACAATCTGAACCCAAATCCTGGTTATTTCTTTCTCAAATAGCGGGTAAAGCCAAGTAGTAGGAAGAGCTTGGGAACAGAAGTAGGAATTTGGGGTAGGGAAGTGTTCTTATGTGGAATGCCCATAGAGGTGGAGCTAGTCCGAAGATCCCTGGACATGCCCAGAACTAAGGGAGACCTGATCTATGAACATCCATAAGGAGTCATGGGGCAGACTGGCTCCCAGGTGCCTATCAAGACATCAGACCATTAGGGCGCCTGGGTGGCTCAGTGGGTTAAGGCCTCTGCCTTCGACTCAGGTCATAATCTCAGGGGCCTGGAATCGGGCTCTTTGCTCAGCAGGGAGCCTGTTTCCTCCTCTCTCTCTGCCTACTTGTGATCTCTCCCTCTGTTAAATAAATAAAGTCTTAAAAAAAAAGACATCATACCATTGATAGCTTAGCGAGTCGAGAGATTGTAATGACACAGCTCTGACTTTGTTTTCACAAAGCTACCTCCTTACATTAATTTAGTTTCCTGCACAGATTTGCCTGGTGGAAAGGAACTTACAACCTGAGTCACTTTTAACACTTCAGGGTCACAGAAGATAGATGTATGGGCCAGAATGCCAGGATGAGACAATAGCATTGAGTCCCATCAACTTTGAATCCCTTAGATGAAATCTGCAAAGCCCATAATTAAATATGGGTCTACCAGAACCCCACACAGGCTTAACCTTCTCAGTGGTTGGGTCTGGGCTTTTAGGTGACCCTCATATTTAACATTAAAGTCAATAGAAAACCCACCACAATGGAAGGCTGTGTCTTGAAACACATGGATATTGAATTTCCATGTCATCTTCAGATCTCTTGACTCCTATTGGTTTAAATGGCAGATAGGTATGCACAGTGCCATTTCAGCACAGTGGGCTTCTATTTCTCATGCTTAAGTGTTTGGGAAATAGTCCTTCAATTACCATCACCAATAAGATAAAATAAGTAAACTCATACCCCAATTTTATTATTGGTTGCGGTCTATCTGGGAGTCCAAAATGCTGTTGTTTAGTTTGAAGGAAGGTGATGCTACTATCATGACCCTGAACACAATCCAGCAGAGCACTGATGAAGCCTCATGCAGAAAGCAGGAACTTGGGACTCAGGCAGACCTGGGTCCCATTTCTGGTTTTTCTTTTTATTCACTGTGTAAAGTGGACAATGTAGGGAATCTCTCTGAATCTCAGCATCTTCTTGTACAGAGTAAGAATAAATATACCCACTAAGAAAAGAGAGTGAATCATGGTGATGATTTCCAATATATTCCATCCACAAAAGTAATAAATGAAACAAAACCCACAAAGTATATTCCCGTAATAACTTTTTTCCACAATTCTGTTTTCCACAGTAATTTTTCTTTCTTAAGTTACTGATACTGAACTTATTTAACCAGATCTTTCCAGACTTATTGATAATTCATTTTGCAACATCACTGGACATTTTGTTTCAATCAGTAAAAATATTCAGCCTAATTTAGATTCAAGTAATTATCTCTGTTTAATGATGTAACTAACCCCTTAGAGCACTGTATATTTCTCACCCTAGAACAGGTAGGCATAGCCTGGAGGAACTCTCCAGAACTCAGGTCTTGGTAGACCTTGGCAACTGTCTACAGTGGTGTCTTTAACTGCTTTTTAAATATGATTATTGAAGTGCAGTTGACATATGAACAGAACTGCTTTGTGCGGTGGTGTTCATAAGAAGACGCTTCTAGAGTGAGCTCTGTTGCTCACGTGTGACCTTGGCAGTAACACTGGTCAGCTGCCACTTGTCCATTTCCTGAATGTCATTTCTGGGTCAGTCACTATGTGTACATTTGCTCTGATCTCTCAAAGTGTATTATTTTACCCAGTTTTGAGTTACAACACATCACCAACAGCTGACTAAAGCTCAAAAAGGTTAAGTCACTTACCCAAAGACATGCAAGTCACACATCACATTCACATGCAGTGTTGACTGACCTCAAAGCTCCTTCTTTTTCCACTTCACCATGCTGTACAACCTCATCAACTTCCCAGAACCTCAGCGGCAACATCTATTCAATGACCTGATGTCGCCCTGTCTACTTAGTTAAGGCTGCTTGTACAAGACTATGCAACTGTGATATATTACTATTGTTTAATGAGATTATTAAAATAAAATATTCATAAATTTATCTGTATTAATAATTCCACAATGATTATGGGCATGTTTTAGGAGTAAAGCTTAGCACTGATTTGAGGTAAGGAAAGTAATGATGAGCGAGCTGACATTTATTGAGTGCTTACTAAGTGTTAAATATTTACCATATTTCATTTAATATGAATAGTATATTATTGAGGTTAAATAGTTGTCAGTGCAAGTGTTATGTGATCTTGGTCCATTATAAAGATGTAGGAATTGAGAATTGAGGTAAAGTAACATGTCTGGTTCAAGTGGCAGAGTTTGGATCCTGACCAACTTGTCAGATGTTAAATCCCACAGTCTTTCCAGGACAGCACCTGACTCATGGTAAAGTGAGCTAGAAATAGGGTCCCCTGATGCTAAGGCCAGCACTGGCCAGATGGTACAGAAAAGGCTAAACTTTGGTTTTAGAATGGTCTTGCTCATGGAGTTGTCTAAGCGGGCTCCTTGGAGAGTAGAAAGAGAAATATCACCATTAGATATTTCTAACACTGCTCCAGGAATGGCTTCAAGATGAACCCTAGAAAGCTACTAAGAAACACTGTCCTTATCAGTCAGTTCAGGTATAATCAGGGAACTTTTGAATTCTCTTATGATAGTAGTGGCTGGACAACCTTGAACATTTACTTGGACCACTCAAGTTCCTCTGTAAATAAGGGAAAATACTACCTAACTCTCAAGGTTGGGTGTGAGGATCAAGCGAGTTAATACATACAGACTGGCCAGCAAGAAACAGAGCTGCAAATGGCGGTTGCATTTCCTGTTTCTCTGGGGCATATTTTATCTTGGGTTTCTCAGAGGCTTTCTTTCTTTATTTTTTTTTAAAGATTTTATTTATTAATGTGACAGAGAGAAATACAGCTAGAGAGGGAACACAAGCAGGGGGAGTGAAAAAGGGAGAAGCAGGCTCCCCACCAAACAGGGAGCCTGATGCAGGGCTCGATGCCCAGACTCTGGGATCACGACCTGAGCCAAAGGCAGATGCTTAACAACTAAACCACCCAGGTGCCCCTCTCAGAAACTTTCTGAAGTTTGTCATTTCTCTGGCAGACCTCCAATTGATCTGACCTACAGCAGTCTTCCTGAGACTAGAAATAACAATTCTCTGTGGTTTGAGCCCCCCCCCCCCGCCCCGGGAATCCAATGGGCAACATCACTAAGGATCTATATTATAATAGAGGCAAAGAGGATAATCACATAAGTAACTTTGACACAATAATAAAATCATAGTGTTGATAAACTGCAGCCATGTCAGTATGTTGTGAAGCAGATAGACTTCGGACACACTGACTCTTTTCCATCTCACTCATTTATGTTTTGTTTGTTCTCTCCAAGAAAAACCTGGCAGAGATGCCTCCTGGCATCTTGGAGACTGAACAGTGTACCCACCTTCATTCTTACTCTTGGACTCCTCACCCATGTGAGTACAAGGATGGTCGGCATGATTCCAAAGTCACACCAAACCAGAAAGGAAACTGTTTCAATTTAGAACATTAAAATAAATAAATAAATAAATAAATAAATAAATAAATAAATTTATATATATATATATATATATATATATATATGTATCTACAGGGGCTCCAATACTTTGAATTGAGGCTGTCTTTCTAGGGGGCTGTCCTAATGAAGGTCAGCCAAGAAAGCCAGCAATGGGCCTGGCCTTTAGATTTTAGTAGCAAACAGTCAGGGGGTCCAAGCTCCAGGATGAGAAGATTGAAAACATCTAGTCTTTTAATTTTTAATAGGTACGTATCTTGATTTTTTTCTTCCAGCAGAATGAAGGTTTCTTTAAAACTGAGTTAAGGGAGCTGGCTTTCTTTATGCTGTTCGATGCTTTATAGAAGGCATTGAATGTTACAAAAACCTTTTTGTTTGGTGTCAGCTCTTTCCTAATGATCATTTATGCCAGTGAGATGCCTACTTAGATGGAGCTGGCCTCCTTAGTTTACCTGAAGAGCCGTAGAGGTGCACAAGGTCCTGTGCTGAGATGTTGGTCTCCTGTGAGGGGCCACAGTGGCAGCATTGCAGAAATTCCAGGAGCCAGTAATCCGTAAGGCAGTGGGGTGAATTATTCTCAATGCTGAGAAGTGTCCTTTAGCTGAAAGCCCCTCCTAGGTCTGTTTTAGGTTTGGTTTCCTGTGAAATGTGACCACAGATTAGGGTGGTAGGACCTGTGTGTGCATAGGACTTCCTCTTTAGTTGAAACACAGAAACACAGTATGTGAAGCCATTGGAGGCTAAGGTCTTCCAACCCCAAAGAGTGTCCTTAAAGACACATTAGGTCTCTGAGTGGCCCTTCACAATTAAAGAATACACTAAAATGGATTGCTGAGCAGCACTCAAACATCAAAGGTGGGTTTTGCTGGTCTTGTTTCACATATGCATCAAACACTAATCATCCTATGACTTGATATTGCCAGGGGCTCCCTGAGACCACAGAAGACACATGGACCAGATCCCTCAGGTATGATGGAGAGAACATGGGGTCTGGCAAGAGAAATCCCTGGCCTGTACTCCTCCTGCACTAAGTATTAGTAGTGTGATCTTGGACAAGGTACAGTTTTTCAACTAGCTTCCATCTCTGTGATTGAGGGATAATAATATCGGTGTTTTAGAGCTGTTTCCGGAAATAAACAAAATAATCTAAGTTAAGGTTTGGGCCACATATTGGGCTCTCAGCACATTTAATTTCTCTCTGCCTTACTTCTGGTTTATTTAAGCTGGCAGCACGTTCTTGCAAGAGCCTGCTGTAATCTGGTACTTGCCACTTGACTGTCTGGTTTTATATAAATTGATGTTGAGTTCCATAATAAATCCCAACATCATTTAAGATAAACTCAAAGGTAGAAGCTTATCTTTTCTTGGGTAGATAAATGTGGCTTTGACTTAACAGATACCCCAAAGGTAATGTTAAAGTAAACACTCATTAAATGTTAATTGTGTGCCAGGAACTGTGCCGAGCAATTTATAGCCGTTATCCTACTAAATTACTGATAGTAATGTAAGAAAAAGACATTTAACTCCCCTTTGTAATCCTAAAAACTGAAGCCTAGGGAAATTCAAGTAATTCACCTACTTTATCAATTAGTGGGCTTAAAAGAATAGTCATTTTATCGAGTTCACTATGATGTGGTTCATTTGGTCTGGGCCTGTGCTTGTTAACTGGGGCTGCTGTAGCAAAGTTCTACAAAGTGGGCCGCTAAAGCAATATAAATGCATTTTCTCCCAGTTCTGGAAGCCAGAAATCTGAATTGAGGTATTGGCAGGATCGGTTCCTTCTGAGACCATGAGCATTGCGTCTGTTCCAGGCTTCTGTCTTTGCCTTGGAGATGATGGTCTTCATCCTTACTTGGCATTCTTCCTGTGTCTGTGTCCAACATCTCCCCATCTTATAAGGATACCAGTTACATGGGAGTAGGGCCCACTCTCCTGACCTCATTTTCACTTGATTACCTTTTGAAGAAGCTGTTGGAGACACTAGAGGTTAGGATTTTAACATATGAATTTGGTTGTGGAGGGCACAATTCAGCCCATACCAGCATATGATTATTTGGTCTTTATGGGTTGGCTGGCAGGAAGCTGGAGGACATGTGATCCTTATATTCATGTTTCTGTTGAAAGCCAGCCAGGTACCTCAGTTTTCCACTTGGCTTTTTATCATTCAGCTGGCTAACTCAGGCTCAAATACATGGTAGCCCCAGGGCTCCCAGTGCAGCAGAGATGGAAAGTCTCAAGGCTTAAGACTTCCAAGTCTCTGCTGTATCTTTTTTGCTGTGGTCCCATTAGCCAACGCAAATCATAAGGGCAAGTCCAGAATGAATGTGGGAGAAAATCACCCAAGGGATAGATACGTGGAATAGAGTTACTGTGGCATTCTTTGGGAAATAACCTAATGCCAATGTTGAAATCTAGCTAGTAGCTGAGCCACAGTGGGAACTCAAACCTTGATGATATGAAAAATTCCTGATTTTGACCAAAAAAGAATTGAAGATAGTTTGGTGTAACAACAATGTGGTTGACAGTGTATATGGTATTTATTCTACTCTGGGGGCTCAGGGAACACTGACTCTCCTTGGTACGGTGTGATGTTAGAAGCCTTTGATGATGAGTTGGAATTTGCTAGATGAAAAGAGGAGAAAGGGGACAGGGAAGAGGATGCGAGGGAAAGAAGTCAGGAGAAAAAGAAGGAAGGCAGGGAGGGAAGGAGGGAGAATGGAATGAAGTAAGGAAAGGAGCAGGAGGAAGAGGAGAAGTGGGGGTAAAGTTCAGGGAGAATGTCCCAGGTCAAAGCAACTGTATATCTAAATGACAGGATGGAAGAGACAGCATATATAGTTCACTGTAGGAACCTCAAAAAGCAAAGGTAACTGAAACAGAGACAACAGGGAAAGCACAGAAACAACTAGAAAAACTGGCTGTGTTCTTTGAGCCTGAACCAGCCACCCACAGGTTCCCATCCACATCTCCCTCTTTCTTGCTCCCCACCTTACATCACCCAGGTAGAGGACTCCAAATCATCTTGGGTTTGGGTGATGATTTATTTTGTGTTAATTATTTCACGAGTTCTTATCTCCTGCCCACTATACTCCACACCCTGCCTACACGGTTTATTGGGTCCATGGACCCTGAGTCATGGTAGTATTGGGAAAATCCAGAGGAGTTTGGGTTTTAACAGCAAGATCAAAATTCCCAAGATGTGTCACTGGAAGTTACCCAGCTTTGGGCCAAGGACTTGACCATTCAGTTGCATACGTAAATTGGGGAGGATAATCTTCAGTGTGAAGATTACATTACTTGCCTCCTGCAGAGTGTCCAGTACTGTGCCTGGCATCTAATTAATATCAGTCCCTTAGTTTTCCCTGTGGCCCTCTTGCAGTGCCACTAAAGCATAATATGAGGCCTCCAGAAATGCTACCTGATGGATGAGTGATCTACCACATCTGTGAACAAAAGATGCAGTGTATGGGCTGAGCTGCCTATGGATCTGAAAGGGACAATGCTTGACACCATGACTTTGTCAGGATTTCACTCTCTGGCTAGTTCACCTAAGGTATGAAGACCTTGGGTAGGTTGTATGGAAGAATCACAGGAAAACAAACAAACAAACAAATAAACACAAAAAACCAGAAAGCAGGATTTTCAAGACCTAATTATGTTCAAGTAAGGCTGCAGTTCCTGGGATGGAGGGAAAGAAAGCTTTTAACAGCTCTTATAGACCCTGCTGGGAGGCAGAACTGCAAGACTGTCAGGCCTTGGAATTATACTGGCTTTGTTCAAATCCCTTCTGGCTCCCCTAATTGAATGACTTTCAGCAAGTCATCTAACTTAACTGATTCTTTCATTTCTCACCTTTAAAAGGGAGTATGACACTACTAACCTCATGGCATTTCCAGTGCACAAAATAAATTTATCTCATAAATGTAGGTAGAAGAGGTGTAACCACATGTCAACAACCTGGAGCCCATTCAAAGAGTTCTCTAAATATTTTTTCAACTTGCATTTAATGCATATAAGGAGAAACTGAAATTCGTATCTATGCTTTAAAAATTATTGTCTTATTTATTTTTTCCTTCCTTCTCTGCTTGACTTATTTCACTTAGCATAATCTCCTCCAGTTCCATCCATGTTGATGCAAATGGTGGGTAGTCATCCTTTCTGATGGCTGGGAAATATTCCATTGTTTATATGACCCATATCTTTTTTATCCATTTGTCTGTTGAAGGGCATCTTGGCTCCTTCCACAGTTTGGTGATTGTGGCCATTGCTGCAATGAACATTGAGGTACATATGGCCTTTCTTTTCACTACATCTGTATCTTTGGGGTAAATATCCAGTAGTGTAACAAAGGGAAGGAAATCAGATGGGGAGACAAAACATGAGAGGCTATGGAATACAGGAAAAAAACATGTTTCAGTGTGTGAGGGTGGGTGAGCCTGGTGATGGGTACTAAGGAGGGAATGTATTGCATTGGAGCACTGGGTGTTATCGGCAAACAATGAATCATGGAACACTACATCAAACACTACTGATGTACTATATGGTGACTAGCATAACAATAAAATAAAAAAAATCATTGTCTTATTTAAACAATTTTTATTTTGGAGTAATTATAGACTCACAAGCAATTGCCAAAATCACATAGAGAGATCCCATGGAGTACCTGTCACCCACTCTTCCATGAAGAAACTGATTTCTTATGAATAAACACTCTACATAGGCACATTCACTTTTCTCTTAAGCTGAGACAATGTGTTGGAAAAGGAAAAAAACATGATAAAATCTGGCTTAACCACCTTCCTGCTGTTCTTGCTCTCTCATTGATTTTCTTTTTTTTTTTTTAAGATTTTATTTATTTGACAGAGAGAAACACAGCCAGAGAGGGAACACAAGCAGAGGGACTGAGAGAGGGAGAAGCAGGCTTCCTGCCGAGCAGGGAGCCTCATGTGGGACTCAATCCCAGATCTCCAGGATCATGACCTGAGCCGAAGTCAGTCGCTTAACCAACTGAGCCACCCAGGCGCCCTCATTGATTTTCTTTTAAAAATTTTTGAACTTTTTAAAAAAAGTTCCTGGTTCTGGGTCAGCACCTTAATACTGGGTGGTATTTGGGGTCCTCCTTTTGGAGGGTGGTGATTACCAAGTTCAGGCTCCTGTCACACAGCTAGTCTCAAGATGGTGTCAAGGCCTGGGATTGACTGTACAGCTTGCACATACATCCATAAACCCCAAAACACAAGAGAGACTATTTAGCACCATCATGGTAGGTGTGTGTTTGTTTTATAAATGGAAGGTACCATCTCTTGTAATGGATCAAAATCCATTTTTTTGATGAATTGTATGAGAGCTCATAGGAGAACCTAGGTTATCTGACACAAGCATTTCTGATTTTTTATAGCTTAACACCCGTTTGTGTCTAAGCTTCAGGCAGTTTAACTCTAAGTCCTTGAGACGGGCTTACCTCATACTAATGGCCTTTCATTTTATATTCTGTCTCCTCCAGGAAGCACGTTATGGGCCTCTCTCCATTAGCTGTGGTCTCTCTTACACATCACATGAGCACTCTGGAAAGGGGAATCTTGGTATGAGTGTGAGTTGAGTTCTGTGTTGTGTTTCAGAGGTTCAGTGTCAACTGGTTCTATATCCCCATTTGGACAAGTTTCATGACTGTGAAGAAGTAGCTTCTGAGGAAAAACCTATATAAACCCATGTAAACATAGTTGATATTCAAACTCATCTGGTGTCTGGGGAGTTACAGCTTGTGGGGTTGTTCCCATAGAAGTCCATTCTCCCCAGAAAGGACCTTCGGGCATCTCTGGCTTCCTACTCTGACCACCCTAACACATCCTACAGGAAGGCAAACTCCAGCCTAGGTAGACCCATGGCTCAGTGCAAGAGCTCACAGCTCAGAGCTCAAGGGTCATTCTGAGCATAACAAGGTTTCTGACTTTTGGATTAGTTTTCTAGCCAAATTTGTTGCATTCATGCATAACTTCTTTGGAAATCACAGGGTGGAAGTGATTTCCAAGTAAATGCAGGAAGAAAGAATTTTTCCCTTAAACCTCTGCTGAGGTTCCTTAGACTCCTCTAATTCTTCACTTCCAGAAATGCTAGGTTGTTTATCAATTAACGAAGATTCATTAAATACAAATTCAGTGCTTAGTTCATGCTACTTTTCCCCAGAAGAACCTCATGGGGTTAATATTAAGTAAGACCTCATTGTTCTAGGACCTTTGCATAAATACATAATTAAATTATCACAATAATGCCTCCACATTGGCATCATTGTTATTATTACCCATGTAAAAGAGCCAAGTCTCAGTGTCACCACACTGGTGATGGAGTCATCTGTCCCCATTGCCTCCACAAGCCCCCTCCCGGCTTTGGCATCATGAGGGCTCCAGAACACTGCTATCTTTGTCCTACCAAGGCCATGAAGACCAGTAGTGGCAGAAGTTACCGTACCTGGTAAAATGCCAGTGAGAAAGAAATACATAAGCAGAAGTGCAGCTCAATGAAGGAATGATACAGGATAACAGGACAGAGAGTGGTCAGGAAAGTATGGGGTAGAGAGTTTCTTCCTATCAGGCAGTGTGAAGTTGAATCTCTGCAAGGATGACATTTGAGCTGAGGCCTGAGTGAGGAAAAGAACTCAGCCAGATGCAGGTCTAGAGGGAAGCGATTCCTGAGTGGAGATAACCTCATAAGAGACTGCTGAGGAAGAGATGAGCTTTGGGGGATGAACTTCATATGACTCATTAAATCATAAATTCCTTGAGGGTGGCTATAGTTGCTTCTCATCTTGGAATTCGTTGCAATATCAAGAACCTACTCAGCAATTGCGTGAACAGACTTGGCTGTAGATTATACTTCTTATTTTCAAGTGAGGAAGTGGAGGAACCGTGACTGACCACTGAGGTGAGTCAGGGGAAGAACAAAGACTGTGGCACAAGTTGCACCTTCTTAGCTAAATCTCTTGCCAGCCTAGCATGGCTTTGTCGCCTGATTCTGCATTTAAATGGCAGCCACAGTTAGCCGTTTATCTTGAGCAAACCTTGTTTAGACAAATCTGGTAAGGAGTGTGACATCATCCACACACACACAGAAATCTGCTATGGGTTGTTTGCCAAACACTTTTGTCGGGGGTTAAAACACTGTGGTATTTTTAAATCATGCAGGCAAAATCACTCCCTCTCCATGCAGGAGCTGAATCATTGCCAGGGTTGCTAAATTGGCAGGGCAAAGGGCCCTACACCATCTGTCCTTGCATTGGTTGAATTTAGGTCTTGAAGCGAGAATCAGATTAAGAAAAAAGAAAACAGCATGAACAGCAAGGAGCAATCCTTGATAGGTTTTGCTTAGCACGTGGCATGGACCATCGTTAGGGGAGACAGTGGAGCAAGGCAGGACTTAGAATAGAAGAAAGGAAGGAGGCCAGCTCAACACCAAAAATGGAGTTGGACCTTTGGCTTTTAAATGGAGACAAGGCTTTTAGTCTCGTTCTCTCTCTCTGCCTTTTTTCTTTTTTAATTTTTTCTTTTCTAGAAGGAAGGAGAAGGAAACTAAAATTGCTTTCCTATCTTTAAGGCAAATAGGAATACCCATAGCTGTCATAAGTAGGGTAACTACAATTTTTAAATTATTTTCCTTTGTAAAAAAAAAAAGTTCATTTATTTATTTTAGAGATAGCAAGAGAGCACAGGGGAGGGGCAGAAGGAGAGAATCTTTAAGCAGACACCCTGATGAGTGTGGAGCCCCATGCAGGGCTCTATCCAGGACCCTGAGATCATGACCTGAGCCAAAATCAAGAGTCGGATGCTTAACTGACTGAGCCACGCAGGCGCCCTGCTTTTCTGAACTTTCTCTTCATTTGCATCCCAGTCTGTAATGCACCCACCACTCAGTATAATTTTGGAGACTCAAAGTAGTTAAGTTTCAAGTGTTGCCTGGATCCTGCAGCTAGGAAACCACTGGGCAAGGACAAACCTGGATCTCTAACCCTTAGGCTGCTTGCTCCAGCCAATAATGTTTCTTCCCTTAAAAGGAGGACACAGAAGCTCAATGAAGTGAAAAGTAGTGGCTGAGTCCACAGTAAACAGTTGTGAAGCTGGCAGTCTTGTGACTTTTTAAGGCTGGAGTCGATGCTACCATCCCTGCGCCTGGAATCTTCTGTGACTCTGGGTTTTTCTAAGAGACAGTAGGGACATGGTTCCTTAATGATCATACATCAAAAATCCTAAAAGTATTTTACGCAGCCAGAAGACTAGTGTTTTTGTTAGTTTGGGCTGCTGCAACAAAATGCCATAGACTGGGGTGCTTATCAACAACAGAAACTTATTCCTCACATTCTGGGAGGCTGGGAGTCCTAGGTCAGCTCTCTAGCATGGTTAGGGTCTGGAGAGAGCCATCTTTCAGTAGTAGACTGCCAGCTTCTGATTGTATCCTCATAGCAGAGACAGGGAGCAAGCTCTCTAGTGACTCTTACAAGAGCACTGATTCATTCCTAGGTCCCCTCACCCATATGACCTCATCTTGTCCTAATCACATTCTGAAAGGGCCATCTACTTGTACCATTGCACTGGAGGGCTAGGATTTCAACATATGAATTTTGAGGGGTCACTCAGTCCATTCCAACTATGATCCTAAGAAGGAGCTTGTAGGAATCAAAGAATTCTATGGCACTTCAGAGATTGAACAAGGAGGAGGCTCCTCAATGGTGGGGTTTGTCCCTTTTGGGATCTGCCATAGTGAGGATCCCCGGGCACAGAGTAGATTCACAATGATACAGACTCCATGCAGCCTGAGCTTGATCTGTATTGTTTATAATCTGTTCTAGCACCTGGAATAGTACTTATGCAGCCTTGTAGGTTAACAAATGGAGAATAGAAAATAAAAGGTTATATTAGGTTTTATGCCAAATAACTTGAATATTAAGCCTCCATGGAGTTAGTACTAGGCTTTATATGAAGGCATGTCTCCAGTACCAAGCAATTGCCCAATATGGATTGAATATACTGTAATCAATTGATTAAGGGGATGGGGTTTTCATTATAGGCCTGTGAGTGTATATATAATAGAATTTCAGTTGGGAAGTAGAACCAATCCTTGGGTGTCAAGGAAGCTGTTGGATTTGCAAGACTGCTGCTTTATTTGGTTCTTCTTGACCTGGTCTTTTGTAGTAATGGGTGTGAAAGGAATGAGAATGTGTAAGAAGAAATGTGATAGTGATTCTTGTGGTGTGGATAGGAGAAAAGACTCAGGAGTAAAGGTTAGGTATAATTAACGAATGGATTTGTTGAATGATGTTTTAATTTTAGAGCCTGCTGTGGGTTGGATTGTGTCCTCCCTAAAGAGATATATTGTAATTATAACCCAAGTACCTCAGAAAGAAAGCTTTTTTAGAAATGGGCTCTTTGTAAAGGAAATCTATTTAAGATGAGGTCCTTTAGGTGTTCCTAGCCAATATGACTGGTGTTCTTGCCACAAGAGGAGAGATACACAGAAAGGATAACACCATGTGAAGACCCAGCATGCACTGGGAGAAGATGATCATATGAAGATGAAGGCAAAGATCTGAGTGATGTGGCCACAGGCCAAGGAAATCCTGGGCTGGTAGAAGCTGGCAAAAGGAAGGAATGATCCCATACTATAGCTTTTGGAGGGAGCAGGGTCTTATTGGCACCCTGATGGAAGACTTCTGGTCTCCAGAAATACAACAGAGGAAATTTCTGTGGTTTTAAGCCACCCAGTTTGTGGTACATGTTATAGCAGTCCTAGGAAACTAATGTAGAGACATACATTTATAACTTTGAAACACTATTATTCCAAAAACCTGCATGACTAGTTCCAACCCTTTTTTATCCTCACTGAAACAAAGTTTTTATAATGTGATTTAAATAAACTATCTGTGTTTTTTCAGGAATGCAAATATGATAGACCATATTAGTGTGTTGTAGTAAGTAGTCTATGGCTTTGAATGCCAGTGGTCAGAGTACTAGCTGCTGTAATTTCTCTTTAATTAGTGATTGAGATAATATATTCAAATCTTCTTAGCCTTTCAACAGAAAGACTGTCCTGCCTTCTCAACATGGTGTACTAGCTCCTTTGGTCTTTGTTCTTGGTTATGGGGGATGTGGGGAAACCATCCCCGAACTATCCTCCAGGATGGTACCACTGCCACATACATCAGCCTTATGAAAAACATAAACACCAATGGCACAAACACAATGCAATAAAACTTCTTTTTTTTACTAACTGTGCAAGATTCCCAAATTCTATTTAATTTCTATCCAATTAGGTGAGACCAAGTGTGGGATTTCAGCTTACATTTACACTATTAGACTACATCTTGGACAAGAAGGTGAGAAATATGTTTATTCACACAGGTTGGATATCTGTATATCCCCAGGTACCATGCATATGTTGTTTTGGGTAAGCACTGGTGTAGCTGCTCAAGGTGGGCATCATACCTATTTAAAAGGAAGAAGACTAAATCTCTAAGAGTTTAATATTATCAAACCAGACTGTCTCTGGATCCAGGCTTGACCTAACTGACACCTGCTTGGCTTGAAACCTCTACTTACTCTGATTTTCCTTCCATACCAAACTCCATGTCCTACCTCATGCCTGCTTCCCTTTATACCCCTGCTGACCCAGCAGGGCTTTTTGGACCTTGTCTCTTTCTGGACAAGAGATAAAAAGAGGGAATGAAGTCCTTTCCCCAAGTCACATCCTCAAAGTTCTCTTCCTTCTCCATCCCATCTGGTCCAGGGCCACTTTCCAGACATGTAGTTCTCCAATCCATTGTGTCCAAAATGGAGATGTATATGGTGAGAAAAGTGGAGTTTCCAGCTCTGAGTTTCATTTAATACCCCACACAGAGTTCATTTCCCCTGGCTATCTTGAGGACTCCATTTTGTCCTGGTCCATAGACTTTCTTCTCCAGTTAGATGAAGTAAGGAAGAAGCTGACCATGGAACTCCATATCAGATGGCTTTTATGTGCCATCACAGGTCCTTTCAGCTATCTGTCAGGACTTGGATCTAGCTACAGTCAGTCACATTCTATATGAGCTTTATCGCCACCTCTGCTGCATCTACTTCACATATACTTCACAAAATCTACCAGCACCCAGCCTAGTATTCACTACTTGAGCCTCTCATCTCCAGTGCTGAGCACCTCACTTGCCACAGAGGCATGAGGTACTGCAGCACTCACTTAAACCTACACAGAACCCCAGTGGAAGTATAAGGAGTTAAAATGCCTAGGGAATATTGGGAGATATTGGGAAATATAAGCTGGCAGATAAGCTTTTCCCCTTCATTATCCAAAAAGGACTGTCCAGTACTCGATAGTTTTTAAGGGCTCTAGGAAGATAGCACCATGTGATAGTGGGATGGAACGCTTACTTGGCATGATAAAAAATGCTCAGCTAGCTCAGTGCTATCTTATCACATTGGTTTGCCCTCCTAACCTGTCACATTCCCATGTACCTTCATTCCATCTACCCTAGGATCAAATTTTCTAGTGAAGTGGTCAACCATTAATACTTTTCTGGGGAGAAAAGTTAAGACAAGTTTCCCCTATGGTTGATTTTATAGTATTTTCTCTCTATCACCTGGGACACTTGTTAAAAATGCAGATTCCAGGGACCCATCACATGATGAGAATCTCTGAGTTTTAGGTATAGTACTGTGCATTCTAAACAAACTCTCCTGGGGTGAGTTTCATGAGAATGGTGATTCTCATGCATATCAGAGTCTGAGAACCAATGTTACAGTCTAGGATAAACTGAGGAATAAGGGCAAGATATATACCCTCGACATCTTATTTGCCTGGAACAACTGAGAAATGTCCAGTTATGGCTTGCAAACCCACCTATCATCTCCTAAACTATGATGAATTTCCTGCCACAAGTGAATGATTACAGACACATGTGATTGCAAAAGAAATTTTAAAGCCCATTCAAGAAAAGTCAGTTATATACCTGAAGTCACCAGAGGCTACCACATAGATTCAGGGCAGTAATTTCACTAACACTGGATTGGCCGCATGCCTACATCCATCCTAAAGTTACCTGTGAGGAATTGCTGAGCCTTAGGGTAATTTATTCAATATCTAAAATCTGGAGATGTGGATATTTAGGCAAAACTAAGACAATCTTCTAAAAATCTGCCCAGCTGACTTAATTAGGAAAGTCCCTACAGAATAAGGGTTGGAGTGGCCAAGAAACTTCAGTCCATCATTTCTCTTTGTGAACAAAAGAAACTGTGATAGTATTTGCAAGTATTTTTCTATTTGTATTTGTGTAGTGAAAACAAAATTTCAGCAGTAAATGAACTTGTGAGGGAGAAAAGCATTATTACCTACTTTCTCCCAAATAATGCACTTTCTAAGTTCAAGGATCCAACAAGAAGGGCTTCTCACACTCAAACACATTCTTCATGTAGCTAGCAAGGCAACTGGGAATGTGTCGGGTACATTTACTTTTAATTTTCTCTTTGCTAGCTCCTTTGCAGCAAAGCTACCTAGTGTGGCAGGTGAGGAATGAACTAGGGGTCACACAGAAATGGCTTCAAAACCCAACTTGGTCAGCAAACAACAAGTGTTGGAGAGGCTGCGGAGAAAGGGGAACCCTCTTACACTGTTGGTGGGAATGTAAACTGGTGCAGCCACTTTGGAAAACAGTGTGGAGATTCCTTAAAAAATTAAAAATAGAACTACCCTATGACCCTGCAATTGCACTACTTGGCATTTACCCCAAAGATACAGATGTAGTGAAAAGAAGGGCCATATGTACCCCAATGTTCATCGCAGAAATGGCCACAATCGCCGAACTGTGGAAAGAGCCAAGGTGCCCATCAACAGATGAATGGATAAAGAAGATGTGGTACATATATACAGTGGAATACTATGCCTCCATCAGAAAGGATGAATATCCAACTTTTGTAGCAACATGGACTGGACTGGAAGAGATTATGCTGAGTGAAATAAGCCAAGTAGAGAAAGTCAAGTATCGCATGGTTTCACTTAAGTGCGGTGCATGAGGGGTAACCTGGAGGACAGTGGGAGAAGGAAAGTAAATGGGAACTAGGGTAATCCAGGGAGGGAAACGAAACAACAAGACTTTGGACACAGAAACAAACTGAGGGACTTGGAGGGAGGGGGGTGGAGGGATGGGAGAGCCTGGTGGTGGGTACTGGGGGCACCTAATGCATGGAGCACTGGGTGTGGGGAATGGGGAATGAATCTTGGAACACTGGGAAATAAAAAACTTAAGTAACAATAAAACAAACAAACAAACAAACAAACAAACAAACAAAACCCAACTTGGCTCTTCACTATCTTGGGAGCACTGAGAAAAACTATTTGTTGTATCTAAATTTTGGTCTGTTATTTGAACAATGGGCACTTTCTTAGCTTCTGTAGGTTGTGAGAATAACAGGAGGCTAATTATAAAAGGGCATGGCATGGAATAGGAATTTAAGAAATTGTCATTAAATGTCATTGTCTTCTCATCATTATGGTAACCAAACTGGGCTAAGACAGTAACAGGATATGCATCTATGGAATTATTGACTGTTTTATGCGATATAAATAGGACGGTGGGGATAAAAGCTGAAATAGGCATTTTTTTTCCACTCAGAATTAAACTGAAAAACAAAGGGAAGTTAACCCAGACAGTGGGTTGTGAGATCCCAATCTATGTAGATAGGACTAGAAGTCATAAGTCCGTGGTGAAGATGGTGGTGTTACTGGTAGTGGGTTTGAACTACATAAGACTAAAGGCAAATTCCAAACCAATAGGGTTTCATTAGCATATCATTCAGAAGAATTTTAAAAGCATGGTTTTAGCTTCCAGTGTACTTTGAGGGCAAACTTCATACTTTAGTTGACTGGCCCTTGCACCCATGTAATACCAAGACCCTATTTGTCCTCAGTAAGTGTTAGTTGAAAAGTGCATATGTAAATATATGAATGGATGACTAATGGAAAAATAAAATTTGACAATATATATAAGACAGGTTTGGTCATATTTCTGAAACTCTGTGAAGCTAATTTGGTACTTGGTATTCTCTGGTTTTTTCTCCCACACTTAGACCCACTTGTCCTTTGATGGAGCACCTTCCCAAATCCTCATATTTCTCAGATATTTCTACCTCTCAACTTAAATCTTCAAGGAAAAGTCAGGGAGCATTATTCAACTTAAGTTGTGATGGAACGCTCATAGACCCTCATTAGGATCATTCATTTTATATGTCAATTTGACTGAGGCATGGAGTGCCCAGACATTTGGTCAAACATCATTCTGGGTGTATCTATGAGGGTTTTCCTGCATGAGACTAACATGGGAATCAGTAGTAGGTTGAGTAAAGCAGATTGTTCTTCCCAAGAATACTGGGGTTCATTAATCATTTGAAGACTTGGCTAGAACAGAAGAAAGACTGAATAAAAAGGAACTCTTTTGCTTGACTATTTGAGGTGGGATATTGGTCTTCTCTAACCTTTGGACTTGGACTGAAACACTGGCTTTCTTTTTGGATCTTGACATTACCAGCTTTCAAACTGGAACTGAAGCCATATGCTATCTTGCTTCTCAGGCTTTCGATTCAGTCTGGAACTACACTTTCACTCCCCTGGGTCTCTGTCTTGCTCACAGCACATTTTGGGATTTTTTTTTTTTTTTTAGCTTCTGTAACCACATGAGCCAATATCTTATTTTCCATCTGTCTGTCTGTCTTTGGAGAACTCTGACAAATACATTCATGCATAAATTATTTGTAGTTCAATAGGAATTAGAGAGAAATAGGTCTGGCAAAGGGAATAATGTCTAGTTATGGAATTTAAGGAATGAGGTGGAAGTGAAGGTGCTGACTTTGGGGGTAAAGAAGATGAACTGCATGGTAATCAAATGAGATTATCTATGCAATGCATCCAATGTCATAAATACTCTGTAAATGCTGTGAGACTGATATGATTATTCTACAGGAAACTGAAGGTCATTCTACAGGAAGCTGAAGTCACTGTGGTTAAAGATATCTAGGAAATCCAGAAAGGAATCCAAGCCTGTCCAACTCCAAAGCCAAAGAAATGTTCATGGAGATTTTACAGAGACACTGGGATTATCCATTATTTTGCCTGAAAGATGTAAGTGGGTTCCTATTATACATCCACAGTGCTTGACAGTCTCCAAAAATTTAGCACTCATTACCTCATTCAAACCTCAGAGCCTGACTTGTGGTGTAGGTACTATTTTTGATTTTACAGATAAAGAAGCTTGAGACTCAGCTAAGTTAAGAGATCTGTTAATCGCGCAGTTGAATACAGTGACCATATTGGAGCCCAGACTTCTGACTCTAAGCCATGTGCATTGCCCCTTATTCAAAGGTGAATAAAAAAGTTTAAATTCTTACTGGAGCTGATGAGGCAACAATTGTGGAGACAATTACCTGAAAAATCTCCTTTTATAAAGTAAAAGAAGCATGCTTTTGTGTAAACAATGCCAACAGGAATATGCAAATGGTTGCAGAATATATGCATGATGTACATATATAATTACACAGAGGCTTTGCGTTTAGAAATTGTATCATTCAACTCTTTTATTGCCTAAAACATTTCAGGAAATTGTGATGATTCCAACTAGCTGGAAAATGGTGATCATTGTTTTTAAAATTTATTTACATTTAAGTAGTTAACCTATAGTGTATTATTAGTTTCAGGGTAGAGTTTTAGTGATTCATCAGTTACTTATAACACCCAACACTCACTACATCAAGTGCCCTTCTTAATGCCCTTAACCAAATTACTCCAATTCCCCCCTACTAATTCACTTCCAGCAACCTTTAGTTTGTTCCCTACGCTTAAGAGTGTATTATGGTGATTATCTTTTGCACCTCTGAGAGGTTTTAGCAGATCTACCCTTTGCCTAATCATAATTTCTCTAAGTCCTCGAAGAATTCTTCTGTTTTTATTTTTATTTTTTATTTATTTTTATTTTTTTTTTATTGTTACTAAAATTTTTTTTTCCAGTGTTCCAAGATTCATTCCTCATTCCCCACACCCAGTGCTCCACGCTTTAGGTGTCCCCAGTACCCACCACCAGGCTCTCCCATCCCTCCACCCCCCTCCCTCCAAGTCCCTCAGTTTGTTTCTGTGTCCAAAGTCTCTGTTGTTTCATTTCCCTCCCTAGATTACCCTAGTTCCTGAGAATTCTTCTGTTTTTAAAGTGAAGATTCCATGGAGCTATCACCATCCAACTTTTCTGGACATGAATAGATATATATTTTTCTTTTTTTAAATCAATACTCTGAGAAGGAAATGCTTAAAATCATGCTACAGATTTTCCAAGCAGAAGTTGTCCATTTCAGACTTGGTCGTATCTATTGCCTGTGAACATAAAGTACAATCCTCTTCTTAAAACTACTCCTTCCCTGACTTCTTTTCTACAAGTGTGGTTGAAGGGACTGCACTAAATAATATTTCCTGGCCACTCTGTACCATCATCCTTATTTTGTAGATGAGGAAACTGACTCATAGAAAAACATTAGTGTGAAGTCACCCTACAGGTATGGGGGTTGATATTTGAATCCAGGTAGACTGACTCATATACTTAGCTGCCATCCTCTACCATCTCACCTGTGGTCAGAGAAGTGATTAACCTGTCAGGGGAGGTGGTTAGGAGATTATATGAAGACAGTATTGCCTATACAGAGGCAGAAGGGATTGGGAAGATGATGTAGGGATAGAGACCTACAGCTTGGGATACCTGTGGCACACAGGTATGAAGACACATATGTCAAAGGTAAGGCTAGACATATCAGCATATTTATCTTGCCCTTCCAGATAGACTTCATTGTTATATTCTGAAGACAAAAGAAGGCATTAAAGAGGGGCACCTGAATGGCTCAGTCATTAAACATCTGCCTTCAGCTCAGGTCATGACCCCCGGGTCCTGGGATGGAACTCCTCATCAGGCTCCCTGCTCAGGGGGAAGCCTGCTTCTCTCTCTTCCACTCCCCCTACTTGTGTTCCCTCTATCACTGTCAAATAAATAAATAAAACCTTTTTGTTTAAATTTTTTTTAAGAAGCCATTGAAGAATTTTACATAGAGGAGTGTCACAATCTGATTTCCTTTTTCCATGAGGTCATTTGGAGGAGGTGTGAAGGAGAGTATCTAGAACATCTAGTAAAGTATCTAGAGTATCTAGTATCAAGGAAAGTATATTTAGAGAAGAAAGAGGGGATCCAAAGCAAAGAGAGCAGCACGGAGACTCTCAAAATCATCTAGGTGCCAAGGGACAGAAAGATGGTGTAGGCAGAAAGAGCAGAGTGCAAAGATGGACTGGAAGTCTTGGTACTGATGGGCTTGGCAGGTGAAGAGAAAGATGCTGAGAACTGTCACCAGGTTCAATGGGTCTATAGGAACATATAAGATGGAGCAGAAAGGAGGAAAATGGCACTATTTTGAAGAGGCTGGAGGTGCTTGGAACATGTGCCTGGGATGATATGTGCACATAATGGATGAATATGGTAGGGACCAGCACCTGCAGAGAGGGGCTGAGAGGCGGCACTCTGGGCAGAAGTGACCTGGGGCTTCTCACTATGGGATTTTATGATTTGGACAACTGGCTATTTTTCAAGAGAGGAGGTGCTGTAGGAGTTTATCGGGCAGCCCAAGTCCTCTTAGCACCATTCATTTGTACCACCATTTCTTGGACATGAGTCTGGAATTCTGCTTCCAGTCATGTCTTATTCTTGAGTTGTGAAAGTTATTAACCGTAATTGAGTTATTATTTAACAAAACATCTAGAATGGTGCCTGAAACTTACTCTTTGCTGTACGAGTGCTTATTCAGCAAAATAAGTAAATGAACTTCCATTTAGATGGCTGCTGAGCTTTCTATTCTTGCTCTGTACATGTTGGACCTTGGGCAGAAAACCTGAGGAAGACCAGAATCCTAGAAATGGACTGGAGGGGATTATTAGAAGTACCATCCAGAGACTAAGAAGAATATCATCAAAAGCTCATGTCACATCAAGTACATTTCTTCAAGGAGATGGTGTCAACAGGGCAGACCCAGGTGACAAAAAAATTAAGTTAAAGATGGCAAATGACTTATTAGGTTTGGAATCCACCTCTAAGATGAAAGTTGGCATGTACCTTGTGGGATTATTAGTGATAATAATTAAAGTGGTTACCTTGTAGGCCTGCTGCATTCAACAGGACAAGGAGCCACAGGCTTTAAATACATCACTAATCCACATGTTTTAAGTGGCTACTTTCCATTTCATTAAGTGTTTTAATAATCATTTAATGATCCCCTAATCTGTACCAAACAAGACAGACAACATCTGATAAGGGAGATATATGTTTATGTGTATGTTTAATGTGTAAGCCTAACTAGCTATGTCATCTGCTCTCTGCTGTCATGCCACTTGCCTGAAGTCCACTTGTTTTCTGGAATTCCGCACTTTTTAGTATAATTGATGGAGAGAGACACAGAAATTTCCTCTCTCCCCAAGTCAGACTATACACACCAAGAGAGGAGGGTTGTCTAGATCTGCACATTTACATGTCTAAGCACCTGGCATATAAACATATACAGAACAATTATCACAATTTTCAGGACATGCAATGAAAGAATAGTACAGTATTCTTTGAGAGCATGTAATGGGGGGACCTTATTTAAAATGAGGGAGTGACCACCAAAGTTCATAACAGCAATGTCCACAATATCAAACTTTGGAAAGAGTCGAGACAAAGGAATAGATAAAGAATATGTGGTATATATACACAATGGAATACATACTCAACCATAACAAGTGAAATCTTGACATTTGCAATGATGTGGATGGAACTAGAGGGTATTATGCTAAATGAAATAAGCAAATTAAAGAAAGACACTTATAATATGATTTCACTCATATGTGGAATTTAAGAAACAAAACAGGAGTATAAAGGAAGGGAAGTAAAAATGAAATAGAGACAGAAGAGGAGACAAACCAGAAGAGAGTCTTAACTCTAGGGAACAAATGGAGGGTTGCTGGAGGAGAGATGAGTTAAGGGAAGGAGCAAATGGGTGATGGCCATTAAAGGAGGCACTTGATGTAATGAGCACTGGGTGTTATTTGCAACTGATAAGTCACTGAACTCTACCTCTGAAACTAATGATACACTATATGTTAATTAATTGAATTTAAATAAACAAATAAAATGAGGGTGACCAGAGAAGTCCCTGAGGAAATAACAGCATAAGTGACATTTGCAGGAGGAAGGGGGAGGTAGTTAAAGAAAGGGGAGTGTATTCTTGGGAGTGGGGTGGTAGAAGACCCCCAAGTGAACAGTTAGCTGCATTCTATCTTTCTCATGTCAAATAGTAGTTTCCTTTAAGCTTCTGTAAAATGCCATTTCAGGAAATCATGTTTTCTGTTTTGTAAAATGACTCATAAAAGAGCTATTTTGTTGTCATTGGCATTAAAAATAAATTCAGAATAAAATAACTTGGAACCATGTTTATTTTCATCCTTGATTTTTTTATATGAAATGATGGAGCTGCAAGTTTAATTTTTCTTCTGCTGTTTTAAAAATGGATTTTTTCCCTTGCTGGCTGATGTCAGCTGCCTACCGTGAGCCCCTGGCCCCTGCCTCCAGCTTTCTTCCCTCCCTCCCAGGATCAACTGTACTCTGGAGGAGATCCATGCCCCTCCCCCAGGTTGGGAAGGGACAAGCTGCTAGGACAGCACACCCACTCCCCATTCCAACTATGACATGTTTGCTCAGAGCAGCTGGGACAGATGGGGTCTCCATTCCCATCGGTCTAGCCTCCCTGACATTCCAGGCACTCTACTTCCTGTGGGGTTGGAGAAAAGTTAACTCTCTGAAGTTCAGAGCCCTGAACTGGGAAAAATAAATGACATGATTACATGAAGTGTCTGGTAAGATGTCTGACACACAGTTGTTTTGCAGGGCATATAAACTGAAACAGACCTAATCTCTACTGGTTTTCTTACCTTTCTTAAATTCACCCCTCAAGGTGTCCATCTGGACTTGAGATTTCTTAGTTCCACCAAGAATGGAAGGAACTCCCAGTAAACTTATCCAGATGAACACGGAGTCAGGGATATATGCTTGATAAGTAGAAATGTTCTGGAGTCAGAAATCAGGGCATCCTAAATCAGATGGTACTTGCCATATAGATATGTTCTTGAACATTAGTTCATGGGGGGTGGGGTAGATGAGAGGCATAGGGAAAAGGGACTGAACTCTAGTGAGTAGAAGACTTGATGGAACAGAACTCTCCTTGGGGGCATCAAGGGCTCCAGTGCCTCCGTGGGACAAGGGTGGTCAGTGTGGTATCTAAGTGTAGAGAGGAACAGGATGGTTTGGTTCAAGTGTGGGAAGTGGGTGCAGAGGATGTGCCTTCATGAAGTAAAGACCCACCAATAATAATGGAGTAGAAGGAATGGGACCTGAAGGCTGAAACTCTTACCATATGTATAGAGAAAGAATGGAACACAGCATATACTTACATGTTAAGAACCATTGGTCCGTCCTAGGACCTTGAGAAATAATAGTTACATCTAGATACTGTATTGCTTTTTTATTTGCTGCTATCACAAAATGCCAAAAACTTAGTGGCTTAAACCATGCAATTTTTGAATCTAATAGTTCTAGGGTCAGAAGTTCAAACTGGGTGTCACTGGGCTAAAATTCAGGTGAGGGCAGAGCTGTATTCCTTCTGGAGGTTCTATAGGAGAATTTATGTTCTAGCTTTATCAGCTTCTCGAGGCTGCCCCTGGTTCCTTGACATGTGGCCCTCCCTCATCTTCAGCAGTGGGGTGTCAAGTTTTCTCAAGTTGCACCTCTCTGACCCTCTTTCCCACCTCCCTCTTCCACATTAAGCGATTCTGTCATTACATTGGGCCCATCCATATAATCCAAGATAATCTCCCAATTTTAAGGCCAACTGATGAGCAGCCTCATTTCAACAACAACCTCAATTCCCCTTTGCCCCCCAGCAGAACAGACACATCTAGAGTTGCTGGGAATGACGGCATGGCGGTCTTCGTCACGGCCACACAAAATCAAATGCGCTGTTTACACTGGGTGATGGGTACTGGGCTAATTCCACAAGCTGTGACTTCTGCTCTTGGCGACACTGTTCATGAACTGTGCGAGCCAGTGAGTCATGTAGTTGGATGTCTCCCTGTTTCTTCACCTGAGGATCAGCAGCCCTGTCTGCCGTGGGAAGCAGGAGGACGAAGGACTGGGGTAGGTCTGTGATAAGGTGTTGCTCTGTTCTCTACAGGGATTAACACAATTGCATATTTCTAAAGATATTCCAAACATTTATCACCAAAAGGGAAGAATATGAGAAACAGGTGTAGTGGAATGCCCACTAGCCTCAAAATCTCAGAGTTCTAGAATAAGCGTGTCTTAGGGCAGGTCACACCATTTCTGCTTCTCAGAGTCATGTAGAGTCTGAATTCCTGGACCTCCAGTGCCTTCCCAAGGACTGTGCTTCTATTACTGTAAATTCAAAGTTAAAGGGGCCCACTTAGGGGAACTTTAGAAACCATCCCAGGATTTGTTTCTGTGTTGAGCTGACTCTACAAAGAAATTCCCAGCCAAGGGCCACATGGCAGGAGTCCCTTGTTTATGAGCATGGTGCCAAAATAAACATTAGGGTTTCAGTGAACAAGGGTCAGACTCTGTTTTAATGTCTCCCAAGGCATCTAAAAATATCCAGAGTCTGGGATAAGCTATGGGGACCTAAGGGGGAAAAGAAAGTGCATGCCATCTGTGTATATCTCCTTGGGATATTGTGGGCTGTCCCATTCATTTTCCTCATTTGATCTCTCCTCCAAATCTTTAAATTGCACATGGGTTTGTTATTGCCTTTGCACAGTTAAGAAAAGTAAAGACCACATTACCTAGTTAGCCACTGACCTGGTCAAGGCACTATGCATCTCCTTTCTGAGGTCTCTGAGCTGTAGCTTCTAGTGCTGAGGACCACAGGCTTCCTTAGGACACAGCTACGTTTTACTTATTCATTCAGGGGACAGGGGAGGAAATGATACCTGGCTGTCATCCTCAAGCATCTTAGAGCAAATTGGTAGAGAACTGATGGTAGTTCAGTGAGGCACAGTTCCCCAGGATGGAAAGTGCAGGGTATATTTAGACCTAAGGAAGTTGCACGAGTCTGTGCAGAGAGGGTTAACCATGTCCCATACTTGACTTGAACACTAGAGGCAAAGTAGGCCTTCACTGGACCAAGACTGGATGCAGGGTTTCCAGGAAGTAGAACAGAGGGGACAGAAGACTTGGCTCTGTCAGAGAAGAGTAGGCGGTTCTCTCTGACCAGAGGGAGTGGCAGGAGGGAGCCTCGCAGTGGACAGCATTCAGTGCTAATGTCAGAGAGACCTGGGCTCAAAGCCCATCTGTGCTACTCATTGCTGCTGTTCCAGCTTTCTGTGCACAGGGATTTTACATCTGGAAGTAAAAATATGATTCTGTATCATTTTGGGATGATTATATTGGATAATAGTAAGAATAGCCAATGCAATATTTATTATTTCCAGACATGAGTCGAAGTGCTTTATACCTATTAATTCTTTTCAGGTTTTTGTTTTGGACAACACTATTTTCTTTTATTCTAAGATAAGGAACCTAAACAGAGAAATATAAGTAACTTGTTCAAGGTCACATGCTGATCAGTGGAAGAGTCAGAATTCAGATGCAACCTTTCTTTTAAGCAATGTGTGTAGATAATGTATATAGAGCACCAACACACAATAAGCAAATAGTGGGGCAGAGAGGGTGTTGTTGAGCAGAGGAGGTGGGCAGAGGCCCAATCATGAAGGGCTCTGTTTATGAGAGCTCAAGGCAGGGGATGCATGACTTGTCAGATATTCGTTTTAAGGTGATCACCCTGGTGGCCATATACAGGAAGGCTTAGACTGGATAAGACAATGTTTTCAGGATATTGGAGGAAATTTTAAGTTTTATGAAATAGATCAAGAGCCCTATTTCTACACTTTAGAATGTCACAAAAAGAAGTCACAGTGTCACAGGTTAAAGGAGGAGAGACCAAGATTCTACTCAGGACTGCCAAAATGCCATGGAGACCATTTCTATGATTATGTTATAAAGCTATCTTTCCAGAGTTTTTCTATGCAATGAAGAAATATTAAAAAGCCCACTTTAACAAGTCAATTTGGACGAACATAGGAAGCAGCATTAAAATACTCTATTTAAGCAAAGATACTCACTTAGTAGTTTTAGCAAGTAAGCTTCATATTAATAAGATCCCCTTAATCATGGATAGTGGTATGGTATCAGACAGGGATTGCGAGTTTTGAGAATGAGACTTATACTCTGTATTCCCATATGTAAAACATAGTTTTTGGGAGACTCAAAAAATGTTCACTGGAAGGTATTTTACATAAAAGATCTATGAAGCTGATGTTTATTGTGTACCACATGATACTTAATAGCTAAATGTGTCCAGACACCATACTCATAGGAATTTTCTTGTTTAATAATTAGAACTGCCATGTGAGGGTAGTGTGATTATTATTGATACTTTATAGGTGAAGAAATAGTAGTCTTCAGGAAATTAAATCATTTTCCCAAGACCTCATACCTAATTTCAAACTTGAATTTTTCTGACTCTGAAGCTCTTATTTCTGAGTTTGATGACATTGGTAGATTGATAGCAAAAGAGGTCATAATTCTCATCCTCTTTTTTTTTTTAGCTGGGCTCTTGCAACATGATTTCCGTGCTCTTCCCCTCCAGTGGTGAAATCTACTTCCTTGCCCCCCAAATCTAAGCTGTCTCAAGACTCCTCTGCCAGTAGAATGAAATGGAAAAAGTACATGCTGGTTTCAAGCATAGGCATCAAGAAACCTTGCATACATCCCTTAGCTCTCTTGGAATGCTGTCAATTACCTCCTTGGCTTAGTAAACTCAGGCTGCATAACAGAGTAGCAAGGACAGGAGGGTTTAAACAATAGGCATTTATTTCTCACAGTTTTAGAGACTAGAAGTCTGAGATCAAAGTGCTGGCTGATTTGGTTCTTAGTGAGGGCCCTTGTCCTGGCTTGCAGATGACACATGTGTCCTTGTATGGTAGAAGGAGAGATATCTAGTCTCTTCCTCCTCTTAGAAGGACACTAGTCCCACCACGGTGTCCCACCTCCTAATACCATAACACTGGGGGTTAGGGCTTCAACGTATGAATTTCTGGGGAAACATAGACCACCAAGTGAATAATACCAGCCTAAACTGTGGACAATAGGAGGAGACAAATGGCCCAGTAGCCCTGCAACCCCATCTGAGAGGGAAGCAGTCAAGAGATCTATTGATTTATTAGATGATACTAACTCAGTCAATCATCATCATACATTCCTGCTGATGTCACAAATGCAGACATGAACCCAGCTCACAGTAGTGCAGTGGGGACTAGATCAGAACTGCTCAGCCAAGCCCAACCCTCCAACTTACAAGCTCAGTAAATGTTTAAGTCCCTGGGTTGGAGTTTTTTTTTTTTTTTTTTCTTTTAAGATTTTATTTATTTGACAAAGAGAAACACAGCTAGAGAGGGAACGCAAGCAAGGGGCATGAGAGAGGGAGAAGCAGGCTTCCCACTGTGGGAAGCCTGATGGGGGACTAGATCCAGGGCCTCCAGGATCATGACCTGAGCTGAAGGCAGATGATTAATGATGGAGCCACCGAGGTGCCCCTGGAGTTTGTTATGTAACATTACTAATAACTGATATGATAACCATTTGGTTTAGTATCTAGACTAGATCATTTCTGAAAGATAATAAGCAAAAGAGAGCTATACCAGGTCTCCTTCTCTCTGGGAATTATAAGTCAAGAAAGTGCAGAGGTTGAAGTTCTGCTTCAGTAGCTGCTCCTTGGATTTCTGAGCAGAGGTGTGAGGCATGGGGAGTGGGTGGTTCTCTGTGGTCCTCAGTCTGAGGGTGATGAAAGATTAGGATGGACAGCTATGAGAGACTGGCTCATGCTGGAGTGGCCATCCAGCTTCCTGGGAGGAGGGTGAAAGTGAAGCTGGTCAGAATGACAATGCAGAGGGGAAAATGATGGTCTAAAGAAACACTTATAAAGAAGTGAAGGGACATCAGGCTTTTTGTGTGTTTATTTGGCAAGTGTTCCTTGGTGTAGTCCTTCCAATGACAAGAGTTAATGGGTATTGGATACTGATTGTGTGCCAGGCCCTGTCCTAGCTGACTTGAAGGTATTAGCCCAGTAGTTCATCTTTCTAATACCTCCTTGAAGCAAGCACTGCCATATCCCCATTTTATGTCCAAAGGCACTGTTTTGGAAGTGAAGGAGCTTGACTGAGGAGGTGAGGTCACTGTATCTTGGAAACAGTGTTGTGATGTACTCAACCCCCAAATCAGGGTGCTTTTTCTCTGGAACCACGTGGTTCATCCAGATTCTGTAAGGATGTCTCTTTCTGAGCTTGAGGTCTTTGACTATTACTATAGGATAAGTGATATTTAGAGCCCAAAGGCCTGACTTGTGTGGTTTCCAGCTCAAGGTATGAAGGTCTTAGCCTCTCAGTAAAGAGGAAAGTCTATAGACCAATATAATAAATTCTGAACTTGTGGGCAACATGCTCCCTTTTCTCTAAAGGTGTGAGTTAGTGGTCAAACCTATGGGTGAACCCGAAACATCCTTGCTCTTAACTGCTTTGTTACATAAACATTGTGGACTTTAGGGTCAGTGAGAGTACCAAGCTTCTTGAATGCAGAGCAGGACCTGGTTTCCAACATGACATGAGAATCGTCAGTTTCTTAGCAAAAAAAAAAAAAAAAATGCTCTCTGACTCTGATCCTTCATCTCATGGAAGCTCTTCTGGCCTAATACTGCTGAGTCACAAAATAGTCTCTTCAAAGAATAGCTTCCAAATAATTTGAAATACGAAAATATACCTTAACCCATAAAACAAGATGTCTCAGAGAATCCTATAACAAAGAGTCTTGGAAACACGTACTGCTTATATTTTTTTCACCAACTTTTTTATTTTGAAAGACCGGTTTAATTCCCTTTAAAAAAAGGTAAGATATTCTTATTCTCTTTCAGTTTTATAGATTTCAAATACTGAGACCCCTGCTTCTCTCCTGGTCCTTGCATGGTGGAGGAGTCTGCCAGTTGGGCAGCTGGCTTAGTTCCAGCTTTCCTGCTCAGAACCTGAGTGACTTTACTTCATCAATACAAGTTATAGGTCTCACATAATCTTCTTTACTATACTAAAGAAAGGGTTATTTCTAACGTCCTTTCCAATGCCAGCCACTTACTAAAGTGTCTACAAAAAAATGCTCTAAACCAGTTCTGTGATCTGTTCCATGAAAAGATTTGAAGCTGAAAGAAGTTTCAGAAATACTCTTGAGGATTCCAGATGTCCATTAGCATATTTAACGGAATGTTGACTGAGGCACCACGAGACAATGTATATTGCATTTCAAAGAAGGTACTAGATCATATGCAGAAAGTTCAAAGGAGATGATCAAAAGCTAGTGGGATATTACACCACATATGGTATCAAAAGGGTAGCAGAGTGGAGAGTGAGGAAACTTTTTTGAATATATATTTTTGGAAAATATATCACTGAACTGTGAGACCCTTCCACCTCACAAACAAGAAAGGGAGGAGGTAGGTGTTACTTATATCACACCTGGTGGCGGGTGGTCTTTGGCAGGACCTCTCAGAGAGTTTTGTGTAAATCCCCTGCAGTGGGATGGAGGGTGGTCAGAATGTTCTGGAATCTGAATCTTCTTTTACAAATCAGAAGTGTAAAGAACAGAGCTGATTAGCGGCAAATGGATACACTGAGGTTTGGAGTGCTGGGGGATGGCTGGCTGTGCTGGATATTCTGTATTTCAAAAATTTCTTTGTGAAAAAGATGCATCAAAGAGTATTTTTTTCTAGACAAATGAGTGTCTCTTCAAAGAATAGTTTCCAAATAATTTGAAATACGAAAATATACCTTAACCCATAAAACAAGATGTCTCAGAGAATCTTATAACAAAGAGTCTTGGAAACACGTACTGCTTATACCCTCCCTCCCACTGCAGGGGATTTACACAAAACTCTCTGAGAGGTCCTGCCAAAGACCACCCGCCACCAGGTGTGATATAAGTAACACCTACCTCCTCCCTTTCTTGTTTGTGAGGTGGAAGGGTCTCACAGTTCAGTGATATATTTTCCAAAAATATACATTCAAAAAAGTTTCCTCACTCTCCACTCTGCTACCCTTTTGATACCATATGTGGTGTAATATCCCAGCAAGAGAGAGCTTGTATGGAGCCATCATAGCTCCTGATCAAGATGGCACCCAGAAGAGTGAATTTGTTCTGTGAGAAGAAGGTACAGAGGGTAGAAGAAAAGCCAGAGGAAGATTGGGGTGTCATCCACAACAAAGAACTGTGGGGGGAAATGGCTAACAAGAGGCACAAGGGTGAGTGGTGTCTCAGAGGTTGATCTTCTTCGGGATACCTCATGGACCTTATTAGAACTGCCAAATCCAGACTATAGCCCACAGCAGTATTGAACAAACAAGAACTTTCCTGTCAACCTCTCTTTTTCTTCTTTCCCCACATACTTCAAACCTAGACAGGTAGGCTCTGAGGGGAGTGATAAGAGAAAGGGCTAGGGAAGGGAAAGAGAAAATGCCACTTAGAGGCCCTTTCTTGAGTGCAGCCTTTCCACTGGGGGTGGGGGAGGAGCTGCAACTCTAAATCAAGGTTAAAATTTCATTTTTAAAATTGGAAGTACACTTTTTAAAAATAATAATTTATTTTATTTTTTCAGTGTTCCAAGATTCATTGTTTATGCCCCATACCCAGTGCTCCATGCAATACCCACCACCAGGCTCACCCATCCCCCCACCCCTTCCCTTCCAAAACCCTCAGTCTGTTTCTCAGAGTCCAAATTTTCTCATGCTTCATATCCCTCTCTGATTTACTCCAGTTCACATTTCCTTTCCTTCTCCTACTATCTTCCATGTTACTCCTTAAGCTCCACAAGTAAGTGAAACCATATGATGCTTGACTTTCTCTGCCTGGCTTATTTCACTCAGCATAACCTCCTTCAAGCCAGTCCATGTTGCTACAAAAGTTGGGTATTCATCTTTTCTGATGGAGATATAATATTCCATTGTATATATGGACCATATCTTCTTTATCCATTCATCTGTTGAAGGGCACCTTGGCTCTTTGCACAGTTTGGTGATTGTGGCCATTGCTACTATGAACATTGGGGTACATATGGCCCTTCTTTTCACTACATCTGTATTTTTAAGGTAAATACCCAGTAGTGCAATTGCAGGGTCATAGGGTAGCTCTATATTTAATTTTTTAAGGAATCCTGGCACTGCTTTCCAAAGTGGCTGCACCAACTTGCATTCCTACCAACAGTGTAAGAGGGTTCCCTTTTCTCCACAGCCCTTCCAGCACTTGCTGTCTCCTGCCTTGTTACTTTTGGCCATTCTAACTGGTATAAGGTGGTATCTCAATTTACTATAGCACCAAAAACCATAAGATACCTTGGAATAAACCTAACCGAAGAAGTAAAGCACCTGTATTCGAGTAACTACAGAATACTCATGAAAGAAACTGAAGAAGACACAAAAAGATGGAAAAGAGGGGCACCTGGGTGGCTCAGTGGTTAAGCCTCTGCCTTCAGCTCAGGTCATGATCCCAGAGTCCCTGCATTGGACTGCTTGCTCAGCAGGAAGCCTGCTTTTCCCTCTCTCACTCCTGCTGCTTGTGTTCCCTTTCTAGCTGTGTTTCTCTCTTTCAAATAAATAAAATCTTTAAAACAAACAAAAAATATGAAAAAGAATTCCATGCTCATGGATTGGAAGAATAAATATTGTTAAAATGTTTATACTGCCCAGAGCAAAATATACTTTCAATGCCATCCTGATCAAAATTCCACCAACATTTTTTTTGAACTGCTGGAACAAATAATCCTAAAATTTGTATGGAACCAAAAAAGACCCTGAATTGCTAAGGAAATGTTAAAAAGGAAAACAAAGCTCGGAACATCATATTACCTTATTTCAAGCTTTATTACAAAGCTGTGATCACCAAGACAGCATGGTACTGGCACAAATACAGACACATAAACCAATGGAACAGAGTAGAGAGTCCAGATATGGACTCTCAACTCTATGGTCAAACAATCTTCGACAAAGCAGAAAAAAATACCCAGTGGTTAAAAGACAGTCTCTTTAATAAATGCTGCTGGGAAAACTAGACAGCTATATATAGAAGAATGAAACTCAACCATTCTCTTACACCATACACAAAGATAAATTCAAAATGGATGAAAGACCACACCACGAGGCAGAAATCTATCAAAATCCTAGAGCAGAACATAGGCAGGAACCTCTTTGACATTGGCCAGAGCAACTTCTTTCAAGACACGTCTCCAAAGGCAAAAGAGACAAAAGCAAAAATGAACTTTTGGGACGTCATCAAAATAAAAAGCTTCTGCACAGCAAAAGAAACAGTCAACAAAACAAAGAGGCAATCCAATCCACGGAATGGGAGAAGATATTTGCAAATGACACTACAGAGAAAGGGCTGATATCCAAGATCTATAAAGAACTCTTCAAACTCAACACCCAAAAAGAAGATGATCACATTAAAAAATGGCAGAAGACATGAACAGACACTTCTCCACAGAAGATATACAAATGGCTAATAGACACATGAAAAAATGTTCGTCATTATTAGCTGTCATGGAAGTACATTTTTTAAATAATAAAGCAAGATTATACTTGGGACTTCAGCTGACTGGAATGTGTTATGTTACTTAAGAGAAACTAGAGTAAAAAACATGAAAAATAGAATCATCCAGAGCATACTTAAATATATGTTGTTCAAAAAGCTAAATATTTTTTTCAGATCAGTATGCAGAAGGTTATTTTTTTTTTAAGATTTTATTTATTTATTTGACAGAGAGAAACACAACTAGAGAGGGAACACAAGCAGGGGGAATGAAAGAAGGAGAAGCAGGCTTCCCGCCGAGCAGAGAGCCCAACTCGGGGCTTGATCCTGGGTTTCTGGGAGAAGGCAGTCACTCAATCAACTGAGCCACCCAGGCACCCCTGAGGGTTATTGTTTTGATTTATGCAAATTGACGATTCAAAAATCAGAATAGCAACTGGTATATAAACACCTTTGAGCCCTTAGATCTCTTTTAGTCTAAAGTATTTTAGGTAACATATTCATAGTTTGATATGTATGTGTATGTGTGTGTGTGGGGGTTATTTTCATGTTTATTCCATGTCTTTGACAGTAAAATATTCCAGATCTCAATGGAGAAGTCACCTTAATTACCAAAAATTTTACTTTTAAATCTTTTTAATCTTTTGTTGAATCATCAAATAATGTATTCTGATTTTTGATTTAGTAACTATGGTCAATGCCGCTAAAGAATATTAAATACTATTGGTAATAAGTAAGGGATAAGTTTTCATTTTTATGTTCAGATATTTTTCTTTTAATTCATTTATATGCCCCAAGATTTTTTTCTTTGCCTTAAATCCACATTCCTATTTAGTGTATCAGTAATGAAGTCGCCATGTAATTTTTATTGCTAGCTGCATTTTTAAAGGCAAAAACAAACACACATGAGAAAACACCCAACCAAAACAATGAATTGCCTGAAATACCTTAGTTAAAGATCAAACCTATATTTCTGGCCTTTACATTTATCAAAATGGATCTTTTAGATTCTTGTTTTTAAAATGTAGCTGGTACACTCAGGAAAATCTGAGAGTTTGTAAGAAATACACAGCATGACTGCCTATCTTAGACTGACTGTGTTGGAATCCTTATGCCCATTAGAGTTTGAGAAGTACCCTTTAGATAGCCATGTTACACAGAGCATGTGCTTAACTAGACTTTGTGCCACCCATCGTCTTGGAAAAGATAAGAGCAGAACTGGTTTTAACCCAGCTACTTTGTTTGCAATGGGTGTGACCTCAGGCAATTTAGTTAGATTCCCAAACCTGTTTCTCTCATTTTAAAAATATGGATAATATACTCTGCCATGACTCTGCAAATTAGGCTGTATTCAAAAGAATAACATCCACAATGGATACGATGTATTATCTGTTTCATACCAACACTCCACAAATTTATTTCCAACAGGATAGCAGTAAACCCATCATTGTAAAAAATAACATTTATTTCTCTTTCTTCTATCTTTCTTTCCTTTTCTTCCCTTTCTTCTTCCCTTCCTCTTCCTCCCCCCTCCCCCTGCTCTCCTCCTCCTCCTCCTCCTCCTTCTTCTTCTTCTTCTTCTTCTTCTTCTTCTTCTTCTTCTTCTTCTTCATTTTTGCTTTAATTTCTGCTTGTTTGGCAATCAGAACCTCCCAGAACATAGCTAAGAATACTGAATTGTTTAAATTTTTTAGTGACACTAAAGTTATCAAACCCACCATGATTCAGATCCCCTGTGTCACATGGTAAGAGAGACCTTGTGTCCTCAACCTAAGCATTTGACTCTTGATCTTCCAAGAATTCTGCCAAGCATGGTATTCCCATTTACAGTCCCTTAGAATGTCATAATCAGGGGTTAGGGATGTAGGGATGGCATCTGTGAAAATAACATTGGGAGC
The DNA here is from genome assembly GCA_004023965.1 of Spilogale gracilis. NCBI lineage: Eukaryota > Metazoa > Chordata > Mammalia > Carnivora > Mephitidae > Spilogale > Spilogale gracilis. The sequence continues at coordinate 59,109 of PITA01004313.1, forward strand.
TTGCATTTGCCTGGCAGAGAGAAAGCAAAGCTGCCCCAGCAGTTTAGAATTAGGATCTGAGTCATCAAGAAGCGAATTCTTTTCCTGAGTTCTACTGTTTGAAAAGGTAGGGAAGTTTTTAAATATATTTAAACAAAATTTGAGCATGCAAGATTATTTTTAAAATTGGGATTTCTGAGCGAATGCTGCCAAATTGAGGTTTCAGCAATATTAAATAAAAAATAAGCAGTTTCTATCTGAATTAATTCTCAAGAGTTTTCTTCTTTAAGTGGCAATACCAACACTCTCCTGGCTCAGGAAAACTTCTATGACTTTGTCCTCTCCCCTCCTGCTGATTTCTTGTTCTCTGAGATTTGGAATTCTAGTAAAGTCAAGTATATGGGTTATTAAGAAATACATAAATGTCTCAATTGAGGCCAAATATGTGAGGAATTTAATATTTCTATAGGAACCTTGAGACTCCTCCTTCTGCATAGGTGGAAGAGATGAACTCTGACTGTTTTTTTTCCACTAAGTACAACTAAACAGCATAAACATTACATTAACAACTTAACAATTATGTTAACACATGGAAACTCTGAAATATGGGGAGATGATAGACTGGCTGGAGAGATCTAGACCATTAAAAGAAATAAAGTGGTGAGTCTCTGACTTTTCTTTTTGCCTCACATGTCCCATACTTGCACCTGAAGAAGCCAGCAACGCATAAGTGCCAATAGGCACAGATAAAAACAGCTAAAAAATGCCTAACTTCACTACCTAGAGGAACAGGAAATGGGCAGGTGAGCCAGACAAAAAACATCCAATAAATAGCCACTTTATTGTACCCAAACACCACAAAAAACTGTGACCCACCCAATCCACCAAAGTTGAGTGAGGAGCTAGACTTCTATCCTCCCAGGTTGTCACAAGAGGCCCCAAACCTCCTGCTGAAGTGGTGTCAAAGGAGGCTAAGAAGGAGCTGGAACTCTGAATCTCTGACAGGCAGTGATGAGCCCCTTCCCCACCACAGTGTCTGTGGGGACCATATGGATTTCCTCATTGGGCCATAGGAAGGTGTTCACCACCCTTGCACATACCAGATGTGTCAAAAGAGGCCTAGTGAGAGTTATAATGAGCACTCTTACCCCTTACCCCCAGACAGGAGGGTATGAGTGACACCTAATCAGGAGGAGAACTCCCACCTCCACATACTAGTAACAAGGAGGAGCACACCCCATTTATACACTTTGGAGGCCACATGGTGAATCTAGATTTCCACACTCAAACTACCCCTGGAACTAATGAGGCAGCACCTCCTCTTCCCTTGGCAGAGTGATATCAGAGGACACCAGTTAAAATGTAAGGTTTAAATAAAATCAGACTCCTATAACATAAAGCCCAAGTTGTAAAGTTTCAATTTAAAATAACTCATCATACTAAGAATGAGCAAGTTCTGGTTGATGCAAAAAAGGCAATCAATAGATGTCAACAGTGAGATGATAGAGATGCCAGAATTATCTGACAAAATTTAAAAAGCTATCACAAAAATACTTCAGTGGGCAATTAAGAACATGCTTGAAATAAATGAAAAAATACGAGTCTTACTAAAGAAATAAAAATTCTCAACAAAGAAAAAGAAGATATAAAGAAGGAACCAAATGGAAAATTTAGAAGTGAAAATACAATTGCTGTAACAGCAACCTGAATGGGAGGGTTCAATAGCAGGAAGGAAAGGGGAGAAGGGAAGAATTAATGAACTGGAAGGAAAACAATAGAAATGATCTAATCTGAAGAACAGAAAGAAAATGGGCTGAAAAAAACAAGGGAACAAAGGGAGCCTCAGAGGTCTATGGATCTATAACAAAGGACCTACCCTGGTGTCATGAAATTTCCCACAAAGAGAGGAGAAAATGTGGAATTGAAAAAACACCCAAAAGAATAATTACTGATGAATTCCTAATTTTGTAAAAGACATAAACCTGTATGTTTGAGAAGCTGAGTGAACCCAAACAAGGTAAGCCAGAAGAAATCCACACCAAGAGACATCATAGTCAAATTTCTGAAAACTAAAGACAAAATACCTTGGAAGTAACAAACAATTATTTTATACCTTATGTCCTGGGGGAAAAATAATTCAAATGGGAGTGGATTTCTCATCAGAATTTATAGAGATCAGAAGAAAATGTCACATTTTTTAAGTGCTGAAAAAAATTAAAAAGAACTATAAAGCCAGAATACTATATACAGTAAACATATATTTTAGGAATGCAGGGAAAATCAAGACATACATAGGTGAAGAAAAACAGGATTTGACACTAGCATACCTACTCTAACAAATGGCTCAAACAAGTTCTCTAAACAGAAAATAAATGTTAAAGAAAAGAAACTTGGAACAAAAGGAAGGACAAAAAACAAAAAGAAAAACAAAAACAGTATGCTGAAATATGTAAATAGACTTTCCTCTTCATTTTGAGTTCCCAAATTATGTTTCATGGTTGAAGCAAAAGCTGTAACACTGTGTGGTTCTAGATGTATGTAGCAGAAATATTTAAGCTGATTATAAATGAGGGGTGGTTGAGGGATGTAGAGGGTGGTAGTGTTTCTATACTTGAACTGGTAAAATGACACCACCAGTGTTAAGTTTTGTATATATAATGTTAATACCTAGAGCAACAACCAGAAAAGCCATTCAAAAGGATATACTCAAATACTCTAAAAAAAAAATGTCTACAACAAGGTAGGAAAAAGAAGACAGAGATGCAAATAGCAGGAACAAACAGAAACTAAAAACTAAATGTCAGTTTCAAGCTTCATTTAAAGTAATTACCTTAAATGTACATGGTTATATCCACATTTGATCTGGATCTATATTGGCAGACTGGATTAAAGACTCATGAGTATGGCTCAACTATCTGTGTCTGCAAAAAACTCACTTCTAATATAATAACACAGGTAGGTTGAAAATAAAAGGATGAAAAAAGACATTAATCTAATTTTAATTAATTTGCAAATATTAATCAAAGGAAAGTAAGAGTGACTATATTGATATCAGATGAAGAAGACTTCAGAGAAAAAGATTATCACAAAAAGGAACATATATGGTAAAGCATCATCCACTAACAAGATATAGTGATTCTAAATGTATAGGGATCAAAAAACAGCTGCAAAATATGGAAACTGGAATTTGATAAGACTAAAGGGAGAAATAGGCAAATCCACAATTATAATCCACAATTACATTATTATATTTATAATTATATTATAATCCACAATTATAGTTGGAAACGTCAGTACCATTCTCTCAACAATTAATAGAACAACCATACAGAAGATCATCAAGGACATAGAAGAACTTGACATGTTATCAATTAAGAAGATCTAATCAACATTTAAAAACACTGCACCCAACAGTAGCACAATACACATTTTTTTAAGGATCTATGAAATATATATCAAGACAGTCTACATCTTGGGTGATAAAACAAATCTCAACAAATTCAAGACTTCAAATCCTATGTTACATGCTCTCTGACCCATGTGGAACCAACAGGAAATCACTCATAAAGATGACAGGAAAATCTTTCAACACTTGAAAATTCAATAACGCACTTCTAAATAATTCATGAGTCAGAGAGGGTGCCTTAAGGGAAATTAACAAAATACATTGAATTGAACCAAAATGACAATGCTAGGATGGAAATCCTTTTGAATGGCTTTGAATGGCAAATTTTGTGGGATATAGCTAAAACAATGCTATGATGGAAATTTATAGTTCTAGTCACATATATGAGAAAATAAAATCTCAAAATAAAATCTCAAATCAATGTTCTAGTTCCCACCTTAGGAAACTAGGAAAAAAAAAAAAAGAATGAAACAAATTCAAAGGAAGCAGAAGGAAGGAAATAATAAAGGTAAGAACAAAAATCAATGACATTGAAAACAGAAAAATATTAGAGAAAATCAATGAAATAAACTGTTGCATTTAAAATATCAATAATATTTACAAACTCTTAGAAATATTGACAAGGACGGGCACCTGGGTGGATCATCCCGTTAAGTGTCTACATTTGGTTCAGGTCATGATCCCAGGATCCTGGGATTGAGCCCCATGTCAGGCTCCCTGCTTAGCTTGGAGCCTACTTCTCCCTCTCCCTCTGCATCTTCCCCCTGCTTGTTCTCTCATCTGCTCTTTTTCTCTCAGGTAAATAAATAAATAAATAAAATATTTAAAAAAGAGAAATATTGACAAAGGGAAAAAAAGTGAAGACAGAAGTTACCACTATCAGGAAGGAGAGGAGATGTCACTGTAGACCCTGACAATATAAAAAAGATGATAACGGGATACTGTGAGCAACTCTACACACATAGATTTGACAACCTAGAAAAAACAGACTAACTCTTCAAGAAACTAAAAAAAAAAAAATACTACTATTCACTCACTATGAAAGAGATCATTTGAATTGTCCTGTCAGTAGTAAGGAAATCGAAGAGATGGATATCTTCATTATATTGAATCTTTCAATCCATGAACAAAGTATGTCTCTACATTCATTTAGATCACCTTCAATTTTTTTCATTAGCATTTTGTGACTTTTAGCATATAAATCCTGTACATGTTTTCTTAAGTTTACACTTAAGTTTCCTTTTATTCTTTGTAATGATTATAAATGGTATTGAAATTTCATTGTCCACATATTATTGCTGGTGTATGGCCTATAATTAATTTTTTTGTTTGTGTTTTATCCTAGGAACTTGCTGAACACAATTACTATCACAATTACAAGATTTTTTCCATAGCTATAGACAAGAAGACAAGACCATCCCAAAATTTATATGGAAAAACAAAAGCACTAGAATAGCCAAAACAATTTTGAAGAAAAAAAAAGAATAAAATATATGGATCAGTTTATGGAGGGGGATGGGGAGATGGGTGAGTCTGGTGGTGGTTATTAAGGAGGGCATGTTTTGCATGAAGCTCCAGGTGACATAAGCAATGAAACTTGGAACACTACATCAAAAACTAATGATATATTGTATGGTCACTAACATAACACAATAAGAAATAAAAATGAACAGTTGATTAAATTACCCGCTTTGATATCAGAAGCAGAGAACAAGTTCTATGTTATGGAATAGATGAAAGACAACCTTGAAATAAACCACCCTTTTCTCAAATTGACCCTAAAAGAAATAGAATCAGTTACCTAATTACAAGAGTTAATATGGCTATAGTAATCAATTAGTGTGGTATTGGGAGAAAAATAGACACATAGCGCAAAGGAATAGAACAAAGAATCCAGAAATAGACCCACACAAATGTGTCCAGCTTATTTTTCACAAAGGTGCAAAAATGATCAATGACTGAAAGATAGTGTATTCGACAAATGGGACTGGTGTAATTGGACATTCAGTGTCAATGAAAAAAATGAACCCTGACTAAAATCTCACATTTTATATAAATATTACCTCAAGATGGATCATTGCCTTTAATATAAAATGTAAAACAATAAAACTTTTAGAAAAAAATGGACAAACTCTTCCAATCAAGGGCTAGGCAAAGAGTTCTTAGACTTGACACCAAAAGCATAATTCATAAGAGAAAAAAATGGATGAGTCAGACTTCATCAAAATGAAAACCTTTTGCTATGTAAAAAGCTGTTAAGAGGATAAAAGACAAACAATAGACTGGAAGGAAACATTTGCAAACCACATATCTGACAAAGAATTAATATCTAGACTATTTAAAGAGCTCTCAAAACTCAATGGGAAAAAATTCAATTAGTGAACGGGCTAAAGACATAAGCAGACATTTCACAGAAGAGGATACACAGATGGCAAATAAGCACATGAAAAGATGTTCCACATCATTAGCTATTAGAAAAATGCAAATTAAAACCTCAATGAGATATCAGTATGTAACCTATTAGAATGGCTGACATACAACAAAGTGGGTGTACAGAGTTCGTATACCACTTTACATTTCCACCAGCAATGTGTGAGTGATGCAGTGTCTCCATATCTTCACTGGGTCACTCAGGTACAAAGATACAGGGACTTGAGAATAGTTTTGTAGATTCTTAAAGCACTAATATTTAATAGTTGTGTTTTTACCCCCATCCTAGTCATTTATCCCGGAGAAATGAAAATTTATCTTCTCAAAAAAATGTGCATACAAATACACAAAAACAAACAAACAAACAAACAAACAAACAAAAAACACCTGGAAAGAACATGTATGTTCTTCAATGGGTGAATGATTAAATAATATGAGGTATACCCATGTGATCTAAATACTACTCAGCAATAAAAGAGGAATGAATTATTGATACACACATGAACTTGGATAAATCTCCAGAGAATTAGGTTGAGTGGAAGAAGTCAATTCCAAAAGGTTACTTATTGTATGATTTCATTTATTTAAGATTCTTGAAATGAGAAAATTTTAGAAATAGAAAACAGGGGGATGGAGGGATGGGAGAGCCTGGTGGTGGGTACTGGGGACACCTAAAGCGGGGAGCACTGGGTGTGGGGAATGGGGAATGAACCTTGAAACACTGGAAAAAAAAATTTAGTAACAATAAAAAAAAAAAAAAAAGAAATAGAAAACAGATAAATGTTTATCAGGGACTGGCAAAATGGGAGGGAAGTGGGCAGATACAGGGAAGGGAAGGTGGAAGGAGGGGGTGTGGCTACAAAAGGGCATCATGAGGGATCCTCATGGAGGATATTCTGTATCTTGTCTCTTTCAACATTCATATCCTGATAGTGATACTGTACTGTAGTTTTGCAAGATATTAGGGGGAAAAATGAGTGACTGACACTCCAGAGCTTTTGTTTTATGTTTTATAATTACACGAGATTCTACAACCTCAAATTTTAAAAGTTTAATTAAAGACTAACAAAAACACAGTGTCATGGTCCTCTCCTCAGCAATATGGGCTACTTCTGGGTTGTGTTTTGGAGGAGAGAGATTGAAAGAAGTACAAAGTGAATGTGGTGTATGCAGGTAAAAGTTCCTACTCCCACAGACAGATTGTGTGGGACATTGACATATTTGTTCATTCATTCACTTTGTTCATGCACTCAACTTGTCCACTCATTTATATGATCATATATTCATTCACTTATAAACATATTCATTCGCTTGTTCATCTTATCTTCCATTCAAACAGTAATTAGTGAGACCAACTATATATGAAGTATGCTATTAAGCATGAAGGGAACGGAGGAATAAACAGGACAGGGGCTCTGAATTTTGGGATCTTATAGAAATTCATTTACATGTTCCATCAACCAAGTATACTACCAACCAACAAACCAGTCAACAAAAAAAATCAACCAACAATTATTGACATATGCCTATTCTATCCCAAAGGTTTGCCAGGTGGCTTGGCATAAAAATATAAATATATATTTCATTAATTTTATAACTGCTCATTGGCTATGTAAAGAAAGTATATTTTCAGAGCTGGGTGCCAAATTATTAGCCTTCTGACAACCCAGGACACAAGGTAGATATGGCATGGAAAAGGAGAGTAATTCACCAACTTTGTATAGCGTTGACTAAAATTATACATTCAACGGGATGGAATTTGATTACACCCAGCATAAAAGGCAAGCTCCTGAATAGGGATCACTAGGCTCTCACAACATGGTCTTCAATTCTTTTTCCCACCCCATCTCCTGCTGGCTCAGCTGGGCTCCTTACGTTTTTCATGTTCTCTGCATATGTTTCCTTCATAGGAATGTCCTTTCTCCACTTGTAAAGCCAACACACCACTGTTTTGCAGCTTTTCGTGGCTTTCCTGTTACTGCGCAGAGGAAGAATGAATGGCTGCTCTTCTCTATTTCTCTTTCTTTCTTTTTTTTTTTTAAGATTTTATTTATTTATTTGGCAGAGTGAAACACAGCTAGAGAGGGAACACAAGCAGAGGGAGTGAGAGAGGGAGAACAGGCTTCCCGCTGAGCAGGGAGCCCAATGTGGGGATTGATCACAGGACTCTGGGATCATGACCTGAGCCAAAGGCAGTCGCCCAACCAACTGAACCACCTAGGTGCCCCTCCTATCTCTTTCTGTAGAATTTAAGTGTATGTGTTATTCCTGTTCTGATTGTATGCCAGCAGAGTGCATTAGGAGGCTCACGAGTCAGACAGAGAGAGAAGGAATTTCACTTTTTCCGCAAACATATTGTTTTAACTCCGGGAAGCTTGTTGACCTCTCAGTATCTTTTTCTTTTTATGACTTGATGGATGCAAATAGGATCATGTCTCAGAACTGAGATAAGGGTTGAGAGGAATAACACATGGAAAATGTTCAGAATACTGTCTGGAATATGTATAGTACTATCATTGTATGATGGGAAATTTTATTTTCCATTTCTGTCCACTTTTTTTTTAAATTTGAGGCAGGGGCTATTTATTGTTTCATTTTAGTATTCCCAGCTTTTGAAGCCTTGTACAGTAAAAATAATGTTGCTAATAATAATTGTGTCTGCTATTCAATATGTGACTTACTGGTACATAGTAGATAAATGGTTACTGAAAAAACTGGCTAGGAAATTACTAAATCATGGGACTTCTCATGCCTCTTCCAGTTATAACACATTAATCTATGTTAACTGAAATTCTAATGTTCTATGAAGGGTCTGAGAATACATCAGGGGCAAGAGAAAGAGGGAGGAAGTAGGGACGGTGGTGTGGTTTGGGTTATTTTTGTGTGAAGGGGACATGAGTTTGCCCAGAAATTTCAGCGTATTTCACTTTGTGAGATATTTCAGAGTAGGGATACAAGGGATTGGGGGATGCTTTCAGTAAAATTACTTTTCATTAGGAAATGCAGTGTATAAAGATTTATATAGTATGTGTATGAATTCCTTGTATAGGTCACATAGATGCCTCCCTCTTGCCCTCACTTTGCTGCAGCCACACTAAGCTCCCTTCTGCTCCCTAACATGATAAACATGGTCCAATCTTTGGTCTGTCTTCTGGAAAACTATTCAGTCTTCTGGAATGCTCTTGTGCCAAATATCTGTGTGGATAATTCCCTCACCTCATCCTGTAAGTCTTTGTGCAAATGTTACCTTCTTGGAGAGATCCATCCTGCCACCCTGTTTAATTCTACCACACACACTCTCCATTCCACTTCTTTCTCTGCTTTTCTTGTTCTTATGGCTCAAATCATCTCCTGGAATATATACCTCACTCGATTATTATATTTGCAGTTTATTTTTTGTGTCCCATCCCCACCCATTGAAACATCAAACTCACTAGAAGGGAACTTTATCTGTTTTGTTCACTGTCACATGCTAAGTCCTTAGAATAGTGCCCAGTACACAGAAAAGGCTCAATATTGGGTAAACTAAAGAATTAATCAGATGGGACCTTGGGAAGAAAGAGCTCCAATGATAACTGGTGAGTTTTCTTGGAGATCTTCCAAGGCAGGAGCAGATACAACCAGGGCTCATGTCACTCCAAAATTTCTTTTCCAAGCTCTCAGCCCTTGTGCGGGAAGGGAGCCTTCCCTTTTCCTAGTGACTCAGCAGACCTCATGCCCAGAACCCATGCTTCCCTCAGGGTGGGGCAGGGTGGGGAGCTTCATTTGGGGGGATAAAAGAAAGGCCACTCAAATGCAATTGTCTGGGACTGAAAACTTCTAAGACCCAAGAAGGTACTGGCAGGCAAACTATGTTTAGTATTTTTGAGGCAAGTGTTATTGGATTTTGGGGAAGAGGGTACACCTCAGGCAGCACACCTGTGGAGAATGAGGTAAAGAGGGGAGAGGCCTGTGGGTGAAATCTAGGAGTCAGCCAAGGGGTGACAGAGTGCAAGTGGTGTGTCCATCACTCTATATCCATTGAGCTCACAGCCTATTTCTTTTGTGATGTGGTAAACAAGGGGCATAATTCTTTTCCAGATTCCTATAACACCCTGGAGATGGCAAATGAGTTCTTTGGTTAAAGATGTTTTTTGCTTAAGCCAGGGGTGACTAACTGTGACCCATGGGGTGAGATGTTTTTTTCAAAAAAATTGCTTAATTCTAATGCCTTATGTAAGACACACAATCTCCGCTTTCTGTGGCTTTATACCAGGCCTGGGACTCAAAGGTTTACATCACTTTAGGACATATTTGCCTAGGCCCCAACCTCCATATGGTGTGGTATGAATTCAAGGTAAAGATGAGTGAGCGAGACTGTCTTTGGAAAAAAGAAAAGGGTGCCCTCCTCTCTCTAGTCTCTGGCTTAACAGCATGTGCAAAGACTTCTGTACTTCCCCTTAGTGATGAGAAGTGACTACCCCCACAGAAGGGTCCCAGATGCAGAAAGAAAAAGCTCTACCCTCATTTACCCACTACTCCCATCCCCAGCTAAATGAACATTGTATGTAAATGTAGGAACTAGAGTTTTTTTAATTAGAATTTTATTTTATTATTATTACTTTTATTATGTTTTGTTAGTCACCATACAGTACTTCATTAGTTTTTGATGTAGTGTTTCATGATTCATTGCTTTTGTATAACATCCAGTGCTCCATGCAATATGTGCCCTCCTTAGTACCCATCACTGGGCTAACCCATCCCCCTACCCCCTCCCTTCTGAAACCCTCAGTTTGTTTCTGGAGTCCATAGTCTCTCATGGTTCATCTCCCCCTCTGATTTGAAAAGGAAGGGACCTACCAATTGGGATGCACTGAGTACATTAGGGTGTGCATTAGTTTCCTAGGTCTACCATAACAAAGTACCATCAACTGGGGAGCTTAGAACAACAGAAATTTATTCTCATATACTTCTGGAGGCTAGAAGTTTGAAATCAAGATGTTGGCAGTGTTGATTTCTTCTGAGGGTTAGAGGAGAAGGACCGTTTTCTAGTTTCTGGTGGTTTGCTATATCTGTGCCATTCCCTGGTTTCTGCTATATCGTCCTGTGTATGCCTATGTCCAAATTTCTCCTTTTTATAAAGACAGCAATCATATTAGAATAGGATCCCACCCTGCTTCAGTATGACCTCACATTCAAATTGGTTACATCTGCAAAGATCACATTTCCCAGGAGCATCACATTCTGAGATAATTGGGGCTATGATTATGAAATTGGGGGAGACACAATTCGACCTACATATGGTTTAATTAAGATTTCAACTATAAAATTATTAAAGATTAAAAACCAACAACTTTTTGAACCTACTCATTTTAAGCAGAAGAAAGTTGAAGCCCAGAGATGATTCAGAGTATGGTGGAGGAGAAGGATATAGAATTTTAGCCTCATCTCCTATAAACCACATGAAAGATACAGAATTTTAGTCCCTTCACTTATAAACCACATGACCTGGAATCACTTATTGGGAGCTTTATCCTGCACTTGAATATGACATTACCTGGTATTGCCTAGAAGAGGTGATTAAAATCAAATGGGACCATGGCCATAAAGATGCTTTATCAACTCTAATGGACATAAGTGAGTAAAGGGTAATTTTTTAAAGGTCATAATGCAAGTGACAGGACAACCTACCATAGGTACCTATGGAATTTCACATCAAGTCTGGAGTTCTTTCCTTAGACACAGCACCCTGTCTGTGGTGGTCAAGACAAAAGTCCAAGACTCACTTGAGGGGGGGTGTGAAATATGTTACAGCAATTGACTCATGTCATACAAAAATTGGAATTCACCAGACTGGGTGATCCAGTCCAGCTCTGGGGAAACTCACAAAGAGCAGGTGCCTTTACTCTTTTAACTGGTGACTTTACTATTTTAACTGGTAAAAGTCTGAACAAAATAATGGCTTGTTTGCCAGCATAAGACTGTGAGGTCCAGGGAGGGTAAATATGCACAATTTAGGGTGAGGTGAATAACAAAGGTCAATTTGAGAGTTGTGGAAAATTCTGTGGTGGAATTCAAAACCACTGAAATATCTTATAAGCAACCAGCAGGGTAGAGTCACTGGGGTTTGCACCAAGACTCCTCATTCACTAGCTGTGTTAATGGTTGCAGCAGAAAGAGTCCATTTAGTTAACTTCCTGATTCATAGTTCCTCCTCTGTTAAATGAGGATAAAGCTGCTAAGGCACAGTTAGTGGGAGCATAGCTAGACTCAGCAATTGCAAAGTGTGATCAGATAGTACCTAATGAAATAAGCATGCATGAATCCCTGGGCCAGCCATGCCATTCCTAGTGCAGAGTTAGGGAAGGTCACACCCAGTGTGTGAGGGAACAGTCACAAGGATGATGCTGACTGCAGCATTGTTTGTGGAGTGAGAGAAATGGAGATAGCTAGGTCATCTACCATTAGAAGAATGAATGAATAGAGGGTACTAAGGCAGCAGCCAGAAGAAATGGACCACAGCGGTGGCTTTCCAGCTGTGGTGCTAGAAACAGATCCCCATCCCAGATCTAATGAATCAGAAAATATGGGATGGGGCCTAGAAAACTCTTTTAACAAGATGTCCTTGGGATTTTGAGGTATGCTTGATGTCAGGAGCCACTGAGGTAGAGGTATTTTGGATCAATATTAAAATTTAGTCTTAGGTCAGAAGAAAGGAAGGAAGGAAGGATGGAAGGAAGGAAAGAAGGAAGGAAGGATGGAAGGAAGGAGGGAGGGAAGGAGGAAGGGAAGGAGAAAGGGAGGAAGAAGAAAGGATGGAGGAAGGAAGGGGAGTTCCTTGCTAGATGGAATTTATTTAAATTAAAAGCATATATATGCACAAGAATATTTGATGATAGAGACCCCATTCTTTTTTTTTTGAGATCCCTCATTCTAATGAGTTTCCTCCAAATGAGAAAGGAAACATGAGAAGGAATTAGTGATGAAGGAAAAGAAAGAAAGAAGCTTCAGCCCTTTAAACAAAGGCTGATGTTGTCCTATGATCTGAGGAGTGGGTTCCACTTGATTTTCTGCACCTGAGATTCTGCATGAACTCATAGGCAAGATGGGAAAGACACCGGGCATGTAGCACAGCATTGAGTAAGTCCTTCCCTTGAGCCAGGAACACTTCTCAGTGTCATGTGGACCACCCTGCAGAATTCTCCCAGTAGCCCCAGGACACACCTGCTCCTATCATGCCTTTTTCAGAAATGAGGCCACTGAAGTAAGACAGTTCAAGAAATGTGCCCTAGATTGTGTGGTTAGGAGCTCATAGAAGCCTCTCAAATCCTTCATGTCTTGTGAGTTGAGCTTAATAGTTCTTGCCTCTCAGTGGATACTGGACGATGTCTGAAGAGTTGTTTGGTTGCCACTAGTGGGGAAGGCCTCTGAACTCTAGCTGACTAGGGGACAGGGATGGCATTCCACAAAAAATTCTACAATGCACAGAACAGCCCTGCATAGCTACTTTCCTGCCCTAAATATCAATAGTGATGACGTTAGGAAACCCTGACACATCTCCCACACAAAACGTCTCTTGTCTCCTCCAAATCAGTATTTGCAAAATTGTGTTTGAAAGAATGCTTGCATTCTTTTAAAGAATACATTCCATTTGTGTAGATGACCTTAATGTTGGTAAATAACATGAGCTAATGCCTAAATCAGCAAGATGTTCATGTTCCACCTTGGTCACCAAGCACTTGTATAAACTAATGGCTCAAGTTTGCCCTTTATGATCCCTGGTCTGTGATGTGTCCTTTCCCATGATTTTAGCTTATATTTGTGATATTGTCTATCATGTCTCAAACATATCCTAGTTTATTTCATACACTGATTCATTATTCTGTGGAGCCATTTTTTTTGCCATATGCCTCAATCCATATGCATATTATATAATGATTTCCTGACAGTACATAACTATCATCAGTATCACATACTCAAATCTTTGGATCCTTGCTAAGTGAGAATGATTTCTCCCTCTTCTGAATTTGTCTATTTATGTTTCATTTGGCACTTCTTTGAATATAGGTGTCTCTGTGGCTTCTTGATACTGGAAGCTCTTTGAAGTCACATCTGAATTATATTTTCCTGGTGTCATGGTTTACACTTAATGTTCATTAAAACTTGAACTACAAGAACAATATTATATGTTTTGAACAAGATAATTTATATACAATTACCTGTCCCCTCTTCCCTTTTTCTTCATAATATTTACTTGACCAGATTTCATGCAATGTTTAATGTATACTTCTGGCAAGTAGGAAAGTTTAGATAAATAAGTCATGAAAGATGCATATTGGAAATTTCCCAGAACAGTTTTTATACACATTCTCAAGCCGATATTTTTATTGCCATTTGCTTCTCAAAAAGAAATGGATTTGAAATATAAACATTTATTCATATGACTTAAACCTCTAACTTTATCCATGTTAACACACGGGATGCTGATCAGCACAAAGTGAGTTGAAGAGCAGAAGTCATCAGATCTGCCAGTGAGGGTACTGGCAGTGGCTGTAATCCTAATTATGCTAATCATGACTGTTTCTGGGCATCCACCTGCTAAGTGAAAGGTTCACATCCAACAGCCTTGGCCACCCTTTCTCTGACACTTGCCATCCGTGCACCACTGAACTGACACTGCGAAGACTTCTCTTCCACACCATGGTGCTCCTGCAGTTTTTCCCATTTCACTAAATGAAACCACCATCCCCTCAGAAGCTATATTCAGAAATTTGAGTGATTTTACACTAGAGTGTAAAACTACTCTGTTTTCCTCATTTTCAGTATTAATCTATTAACAAGTCTTACTGATGACATGATTTCCAAAATATATCTTAAAATCTGCCACTCCTCTCTTCCTGATCCCACTTAATTCAGCCTCTAGTAGCTCTTGTTGGATGATTGTAATGACCTTGAACTGGGGTCATGCACTTTTTAATCTTGCATTTGAATATAGTTCTGGTTGACTCCAAACTTTCCCTTTCATCAAAGGGGACTTTGAGACACACCTAAAGAATTTTCTGGTCCTATGTTTATAAATACCTGTCTTCTAGCACCTGAAGATCTGAGGAACAACCTTAATGGCAACAAACAACTTAAAATCTTAAATGCCTCATGAACTGTAAATCTAAAACCACCAAGAAGGTTTTCCTAGATTCCTGGTTTTCCTTGATTATGACTACCTCGAATTCTCACTCTTGTACATGTTCAGTCATTTCAGTTTATGAATTATTTTGCCACCCAACACATACTGTAGTATGAATTCAAGCATGAAATGTAGCCCTTCCTTTAATTCACACTTGTGTGCTTACACACAGCATCTTGTGCATGGTTAGGGAGGAAGAGAAGAGCCAAGAGTTAACTCATGTCAACAAAAACTTTCAATAAAATACCAGATATCTTATTTCTTAAACTTTCTCTGGTCACCCAACCACAGGGAATTTCTCACTGGTGAGTTCACAGACTCTAGTCCTCCAGGGTCATGTGATCAGGCTACCCCTTCCTCTTCTCTCACGCAGGGGGTTTAGCCACATCCTTTGTGCCTTAGCTCCTGTTAACACCCAGTCCTCAAGAGGCAGAATTTAACTTCAAAGCACTTATCAGTGCTACTCCAAAAGAAGATAATTTCTTCCTAAGAAGAATTCTTTCTCATTCATGTGTTAAGATAATAAATTGCTATTCTCCCCTAAAAGGGCACGAAGATTTCAACTCAAGTTAAATATTTGTAATATTCTGAGTTTGCTATTACCCTCCACTAATTTATTAAGAATTTCTTATAAGCTTGGCATCATTTTATTGCCAGGGGCATCGTAATAGTGTGCAAAACTCAGCAGGAGTTCTGCTCTTATATAGATTCTACATATTTAGTAGTGCCATTCACTGTTAATGGTCTTATTGCAAAGCAAGAAGACTTTACAAGAAAGGGAGTCAAACCTATGAAGTCATGGCACATGAGGATCTGACCTAGACTAGGGATCAGGGAAGGCAGCCACAGAAAGCGAGGATGGAGATGATTTAGAAGCAATGGTATGCTACTAAAGGTTTAACAACTGGCTCTGTGGGGGAGTGGGAAAGGAGACAAGTCCTGATGTGTAGCATCTGACAGTTTCCATGGTGTATATGTTCTCTCATGTCGGGCTCCAGGTTGTCAATGTGGCAGGTCTGAATGTGGACTATATAGTATAGTAACTACAGTATAGAATAGTGTAGACAAGTGTAGTAACTGCCATTATACAGCATTTCTTTTTTTTTTTAAGATTTTATTTATTTATTTGACAGAGAGAGAGAGAGAGATATCACAGGTAGGCAGAGAGGCAGGCAGAGAGAGAGCGGGGGAAGCAGACTCCCTACTGAGGAGGGAACCCAATGTGGGCCTCCATCCCAGGAACCTGAGATCATGACCTGAGCTGAAGGCAGAGGCTTAAACTTCTGAGCCACCCATGTGCTCCATATACAGCATTTCTATCACACAGAAATGACTTTATGAGCGTAGATACTGTGTAATAACACTTATATATAAAGTGGAATCTAAAAAGACAGAACTCACAGAAACAGAACATTGAGATGGTGGCTGCCAGGGACTGGGGGTGGGGTGGAGGAAATGGGTAGATGTTGGTCAAAGGGTACAATATTCCAGTTATAAGATGAATAAGTTCAGTAGATATCATGTATAGCATGGTGGTTATAGTTAATAATACTGTGAGTATATATATAATATACATAAGGTTTTTCATAATATTATAAATATTTTGTATCATAATATATATTTGTAATATATAATATAATAAATGTATATATAAAATTTCTCTCTTTGTGTGTGTATATACATACAAAGGCATATTGGAAGTTGTTAAAAGAGTAGATCTTGGGGGTTCTCTGCACAAGAAAGAAATGGTAACTATGTGATATGATGGAGATACTAGGTAAAACTATGGTGGTAATAATTTTGCAATATATAAGTGCATCAAATCGGCACATGTATACTTTGGACATACACAAGGTTATATGTCAATTTTTATCTCAATGAACTTGGAAAACAAAAAGTGTAAAGAGTAAGGCAATGTAGTAAAATAGTCAAGAAATTATATATTTGAATATTTATTGCCTTTATTTTAATATAATTTATTTTATTTAAAAATAAATGCTCTGTTTAACACCCAGTCCATAACATTCTTGAAAACTTAGCAGTCAGCCCCATGAGGCGATGCGAGCTGTGTCCAGCAGCACACTGATGGAGTGGGTTGGACTGGGCAGAGAGCTGTACAGAGGTGTGTGTGGAGCCCCTGTAATGAAAGGGACCTTAGCCAGGTCTCTAAGGCTTTGTGCTCTTCATCCGGATAAGCAGGGAAGCCCCTGCAGGTGTATGAGCAGAGATGAAATGATCAGAATTGTACTTGGGAAAGGCCTATTGTGGAGGACAGGGGTTCCTGCTGTCACAGAGAAATTTTGGTTGAATTTGGGTAAAAGCACAAGGAGAAGATGCAGGCTCTGGATGGAGACTAGCCTCAACTCTGAAATTTCATGATAATGAAAGAAAGACTGAAGTTTTCGAGGACAAATAGAAGAGGTTCTCAAGATGCTATTTGTGCATTCTAAGTAAGTACATAACTATGCCAGCAACTTGAGGCCAGGAAAAAAAAAAAAGCCTTATCTTTAAAATAAATAGCCACAGGAAGCAAAGTGAGTCAGGTGTTTTCTCTCTCTCTCCCTCTTCATGGGTTCTTATTTTTGAACCATCACTTCCTCGAAGTGTCAGACAATTATATCTGCTAATATATTTTTGCCAACACTATCCTAAAAAGGATGATGTGAGTTATTTATGCTATTCCTTCTTGGCGGGAGTGAATAGGACAGTAAATGCTGCAATGTTTCATTTTAGGAAATTCCTTGTGCAGGAGATTTCAGAAAGCACAACCCAAGAGGAGGAAAACTGATGGAGCCTCAAGTAGGAGGGAAAAAAGTCTGCCAGAGACTTCTTCTCTGTGACTGTCATCATGGCATCATCTTCTCTGACCCCCTCAGCCCTCTGAGGGTTAGCCGTAGCTTCCCGACTCCATGGCTGCCTCTCTCTTAGGGTCTCTGCCAGCATCTGCTCTAATCTCTCCCAGGGAAGGAATCCTGAAGCTAGCACAGCCCCTGTGTCCACCCATTCACCCTGTGCCACAACCATACCCTTTGGGCTTCTGCAAATCCCTTTCTCCCCTTCTCTGTCCACTCAGAGTCAGACCCCGCCAGTCCTTGTGCGGTTAGCCATAAGAAAAATGTCTTTGAAGACAGTCAAATTCCTGCTTCATTATGTATTAATTATGTGATACTGTATAGGCTAAGGAACCTCTCTGGTCCTTGGTTTTCTTATCTATAAGATGAGGGTAAGAGTAGTCCCCATTTTTTTTTCAGGTTAGGTATTGAGGAAATGAGTATATCAAACTATTAATTTACTTATTCATTCTGAGTATCTGCTATGTACCAGGTTTCATGTCTTCCAAATTCTCTTGCCAGGGTCTTGATTCATAGGACTTATTTACCCAATTCCTGTTATATTTTGTTCAAAGGTGCTTTTATGACTTTTCAGAGAATTTTACCTTTGTGTTCCTGTGGGGCTAAGTGCTAGAGATCCACAGAGAGTGAATAGCAAGGTCTTTGGCCCCACAGAGCTGACATTCCTGCATGTCCACCATACATCCACATCATTCTCCTAAATAGTTGGTTCTGGAAGTATGTTACCAATGCGTACTTCCTTAAAATGAATTTTTAAAGTTAGGCTATGGTTTTTACTACTGGCCCATTAGATCAGCATACTTTTTCACTTTCTTTTAGGAGGGCTAATAAGGAAAGGTGACAGACCCTACCAAGTGCCTACTTTATGGTGGGATCTCATTTCCCCTCTGCAACAACCTTATGAAGAGACATCTTTCACCTGGTTTTGTAATTAAGCTAAATATCACAGAAATTAAGAGAATTACCCCCAGTCCCACCTGAACCCACCCGACACCAAAGCCCAAACATTTTGCTGCATGAAATACTACCGATCTACTTGTAATGTCACAGTTCCACCATTCTGGCTTTCAGCCAATCCTGATCACCTCGCAGAACATTACAGCAGAAGCAACAGCATTATAGTATGGAGTGAGAGAATGCTGACATCCCTAAGCCCAATATTTCCCTCTTTAAGGAGAGGTCCCCTTTTAAGGAGACTGGTCTTCTGACAATTTTATCCTTTTCATAGTTGAAGAAAGCTTAATAAAAGAAAAGTTTAATGGACTCACCATTGAAAATATAACCATTTAGCCAGAAATATGGCTAGATGACTTGAAACTGCATTCACAATGCGTCTTCTATATTATGGTCGAATCCCAGCTGCCATGACAGACAGAATCATCAGATTTTCTTCAGTGTCAAAATGTTTTGTGTCTGTGCTTATTCAGGTCATCCCTTTCTGGAGCCCCTGTAAGGATCTTGATTTAAATATCTTGGTCTATCTGATGGGTGTGGTGGCCAAAGAGAACCAAATCAAGTTGAAGTCCCTGCTAGTTTCTCATAAGCACAGGAAGTTGCTGGTAGGAGCTGGAGTCTGCTGGCTCTGGGGCAAAGCAAGTGAGCAGAACGAAGGTGGAGCCACAGCCTGACCCACACCTGCTGTTGACATCAAACAGCTGCATGTTCCCATTGTGCTCTTATGTTCAGAAATGTTAAGCTTAGGGGCTCAAGTCTCTCTCACCCTGCCTCTCCAAAGCCCAAAGGTTCTAGGAAAGAATGTTTCTTCTTAGAGTGAAGGTAGCAAATATGCCTTTTTCTTGCTTTATTTGTCAGCATTTTATGAGATCTGGATGCTGACCATTTGTTATGAATATTTCAAATATCTTCTCTCAGGATATTTGCTTTCATGGAATCTTTCAGTGAACACAGATCCATCTTCCATCTCATATTGATTAGAGCAGTAGTACACAAACGGTTCTGAGACTGGGGGCAGGCTCAGTAGGAGAGAGCAGTGTGATCTGTTAAGGATGGTTGAGAACCATAGGGGCCCCTGGAGCTGTGATTTTATAACCCCAGAATAAGTTAGCTCAGTAGCCAAATGGATTTTGATTCAGGTTTCTACCAAAGCTCCCATTGGACAGAACTCTTGGGACAAGTGAATGGAATGATAGAAATTCACAAAAAGGGCAGAGATTGTATCAACTATCAGTAGATAGAAGAAAAACACAATGTTCTCTTTATTTCTCTCAAGAGACAGGTATATTTCTCCTTCATCAAGGATGTGATGTAAGCTTTAGATTTAAAGAGAAGTTTGTTAAGGAAACAAGGAAACATCTCAAGAAATGTAAATAGGGAATGGGTTGAACAGAATGGTGTGCTTGGGAAGTCCACACAGTTTGGTCGCCTTGGGCCATCACAGATATAGCAGATGATAGTAAGAGAGCAGGCTAAAGTTGTTGCTGGGGTTCATGTCATCATGGACACACTGTGTATTAAGAGGTTGAGACTTTATTATGCAGGTAGGGTGTCAGGCCCTGATCCTTTCTTATAGCATCAGGGTCAATGTGTGTAAGATAATAAAATAAAGCTTGAGAGAAAGAATAATAGAAACATGAAGCCAGGAAGTACATAGAATTTAGAGTGGGTATGGTAGTAGCATGAGCTGGGTCTTACATCAGCGAGCTGGGCTCAGGCTTCATGTTTGGCTTTAGAACAAGCTTCTATCTGAGAATAGAGAAGGAAGTTTGGAAGAGAAAGTTTGGGATTTACTCTTTGAAATATTGAGGATGATGAAAGTAGTGGGTAATTAATGAAGATGTAGGCCCAAGGATTGGGATAACAATCCAGTCATTAGTCTTAATGTTCAGGGAGGGAAAAAGAGGCTAAGGCCTGGGACCAGTACTGGGCCATCATGTGAGCCATTGGCTTGGGGATGAAAAGGATTCTTTATTTCCAGAACTGAGGATGTGACCAGAGCAAGCTGACCCGACACTCAGAACTTTCGGCTAATGTGTTGCCTGGAGCCTTGGCAGAACAAAGGGACATAGGCGGCACTACTTCAGAATCCTGGCTTTTAAACCCTGCTGGGTCCTTTTCCTCTACAGAATTTTGAACAAAGCTTGTCCTCCATTAGAGGTTAAACAGTCTTTGCATGTCAAATGAGATTAGTGTAGAGCCTGGTGAGCAAATATGGGGGAACAGTCTTTCTAGTTGCAGGGTGGGAACATCAGAGTAGTTGCATAGGTCCTGCCTGCTTTCTGTTACCTTTTTCGCAGCCAGGACTCAGAAGTGACCCAGGAAGGAGGGACTGAAGCAGTTCCAGAACCACTTCTAGTCTCACCAATCTTGTGAGCTGGACTCTGCTCTAGTTTTATTAACTGAGAGTCCATCCCACATCTCAGTCTATATCTCAGTTCCCATGGGAAGGGCTCAGGTACTGCCCAGCTGAATGATCTGAACACATAGTTCCTTATGAGCAAAATAAAGGGGATAGTCCCAGTTTCATGGAGTTGTTAAGTGGTTTCCTTACCAGGGTTGGTGAAATGTACCTACTACACACTGAATACCTTTGCTAAGCACTCCACAGATGTGATGGTCTCTACGATGGCCATGATGGCGATCATGGCCTATGATGGCCACTGTGCTCTCTCAGTCATATTTGCCAGTCTTACTAGCACACTTGCTCCGGAAAGAGGTAAGCAGGTGTGTGGGTGTGTGCAGGAGCAAGGTACATGTAAAAGGAAGAGTACAAGGCAGAATGGAAAAAGAAATCCAACCAGGGAGAAAGAGCCAGTAGCCAAATTAGGCTGATTTTAATTTCAATATTCAATGGCTCCTCTGTGGCTTCAGGAAAAAAGTAATTATATAATTATTATGCAAAGAGAATATGCAGATGAGAAGTATGGAAATAAAGAAAATATCAGAGAGGCTTTGGACAAGTCCAGTTACCCATGGGTTAAGTATCACTTCATGGCATATGAGACCTACTGTGTCTCTGGTAGTGGGAATTGAAGTTTCCCTTTGCCTTCTCCCAGGGCTGTGTTCCTTTGTCTTTCTCTTTTTCTCTGTGTAACTCTTTAACACATGGCATACTAAATTTTACTCTAATTTTCTGCTCATCTGTCTTGCCCATCAGAAAATGAACGTTTTGGAGGTGAGGACTGTGTGTACATTTTACTTTTGTTAACTAGCACAAGAGAGGCAATGTGACTGCATTTGTGAAAGGAATAAAAGTCTGCAGTGAAATCTCCCTGACACAGGATTTATAAGCAGTTCTCAAAGGACACACATGAAAATGTAATTTCTTTGAAAAGGGTCTTTCTGCTTGAAAAACAGAAAAGAGTCAAACAAACTGAGATTCTGGGTAGCAAACAGAGACCTGCAATGCATCATCAATAGTATTGGTTAGATGAATGAGAAAACCTTCTCATCAACAATATAGAAGAAGGAGTGAGATCCCTTCAGGAATAATGGAGGCATGGGGATACCAGACTGCCGAAGGCTAAGTTATTGAACCACTCTTTTAAAAACTGCCTTTAAAAAGAAGCTTGAATGAAAGCAAAAAAGTTGTGCAATTAAAATGTATTTTTCTTTTGTATTCTTATCTGCTTCTCCCACAAGCTATTTTTGGTAAGTTTGCCTTAGCTTTCTAACAAAATGTCAATTAAAGCAACTTTAATAGGCTGTGTTTAAAAGACCAAATCCAAGGAGAAGAGTGTGTTAGATCCTTAAGTCAGTGTGGAAACCAGATTCTTAATCTTACTTGGATAGTAACTGAAATTCTCTGTTGTTTTCACCTGGGAGAGCAGACTCTTCAAGTGGTGATCACCATGTGTACATCTGGTGCTACAATGACCTCTTCCCTTTTGTCTTTCCTTTTTTTCTCTCCCCCAGACCTCCGCTTAACAGTAACTTGTTTTCCACATAGGTCAAATGACACCCTAGCACTCAGATTTATAATATAAACTGACAATGCATTCAAAACTGTGTTGGTGATCAGGATGTTTTACATGACATCAGCACTCACCTCTTTCTGGGAAGATGAACTAAAACACACCGCAGTATTTACATTTGGATTGCAGGTGTTCTGGGGAGGGTTCCAATTACATTCATGACATTTGTTGAAAACAACTTCAGAGTGGAACCAGAGATTTAACTTAGTTCTG
Organism: Spilogale gracilis; assembly: GCA_004023965.1. Lineage (NCBI taxonomy): Eukaryota > Metazoa > Chordata > Mammalia > Carnivora > Mephitidae > Spilogale > Spilogale gracilis. The sequence continues at coordinate 82,083 of PITA01004313.1, forward strand.
TAAACTCTTTTCCTGATTGACCAGGTTCTGATTTCTGTCTTTTATCTCCACCTTTGGTGCATTCTGTTCTCTGCCTACTGTTTCTCTTCCCTTCCTTGACTATTTAATGCATATCTGTCCACTGAGTATCCCTAGGCATCACCCCTCTGTGTCCCCACAGAACCTGTGCTAACTCTTTTCTCAGTGTTTATCCCATGCAACTGTCATTATAATCATTCATCTGTCTCTCTCCACAAACACTGCAGGCTGAGGGTGGGTCTTTATTGACTCTGATGTCCCTGTTAATGTAATAGGAGCACAGAATATGCCACAAGTACCATGCATACCATAAAATGAAGAAAGTTTAAAAATGAATGGATGGCCATCTACATATGTAGTTTATAGAGACATGGATAGTAGATGATGGGTGGATAATAAGAGTTCAGAGGAGGTCACGTAGGGATGTAAAACCAGTGTTCTATTATTGCTTTTATTCTCTGTGAACTTCCCGTTCAGTTCTTTGGGAAATTCTAAGGGACCATTTTTCTTACTGATTTTGAGTTAGCCTATTTCCTTCTCTACTCCTTGCCTGGAAAGGTAGAAGGTAGACCAATTTTTTTTTTTTTTTAAATCAGTACCTAATCTTGCAAAGTCACCTACCACTGATTTACTTTTCTTTTGAAGGAGTGTAAGAAAGCAATATTTTTGCCAATTGTATGTGATGAAACAGTTATCAAGTTCAGTCCATAGGAGTCCATCCACTATACAAACAGGGGAATGAAGAGGAGATGCATCTTCAGGAATCACTTGTAGTCAGAGGAGGGCTAGAAGGAGTGGCTGCCCTCTTGTCTTAATGTCTCTTCTACTAAATGGAATCAAACCGATGGACCAAATAGATTGTCAAGATGAAATTCTTTGACATCATGTTCCTGGTTTATATGCGGTATCATTAATGTGATAAACTCATGACTCTATGTCTGACTTCCATGGAGAATTTTGGGGTAGCCTCATTTGATAGGAAAGATTGCCAGCCCACAAAGTTGAACACAACACCCAGGGGCAGAAAGAAGTCATGTTTTCTTCAGGAGTGAAATGTGGGTTTTTGATGGAGAGTTAACATGCAAAATCAGACCTTTCTTCTTATGGTAAGTTCACTAGTGATCAAATCTAGAGCTCACAGTTGGGCAATTAAAAAAAAAAAAATCCCAGGATGGGAGAGGAGTACCTGAGGTTAGTATAGCTGAAGGCTTACCAGGTCTGGACCTTGGACAAGTCATTTTTAGTGTCTGGGAAGTGAAGAATAAGGACTAAATCCTCACTGAATTTCTTTCTGAGTAATTATTTGGATGTTCATAAGAATCTTACAAAGGAAACTATATATTTAAAATGTCTAATCTTATCTTAAAAACGTTGAATTTGTATTTATTGTTATTATTATTATTATTATTATTATTACTGTCCAATGTAACTAAGTCTGGATAAAGGAATATAAGTATCACATTTTTCTATGTCTCTGGTGTGTCAATGCATTCACTTTTTCTTTTAACCTCTAAACAGGTTTTCAATTTATATGTGATAAAGAATATATTAGTTCATCCATTATGAACAATTTCTTAGGAATTTCTGGGAATTGTTCATAAATCCTGGGTTAAGTAACTTGGCTGTAAATATTTATACTAGTGTATGGTGATATTTAAAAAAAAGACTATAAAATATTAATGAAAACAGTCCCAGACTTCACCTTACCCATGCGACCATAGCCAAGCTATCTGCCCTCCCCTTGTCTCAGGTTCCACATCTGTGAAATCAAAATTCTCCAGATTGCTTTCATTCTTATAAAGATTCAATAAGATAATACTAGGAAAACATGCATCAGAGATTTAAATGCCTGGAAATGCCTCACATATAGGAAATTTTCAGAAGACATCTGCTATCATCAAAATAAAATCATCTGGAATGCATCTCAACTGCCCCAGGATCAGTGGTGGTGGTATCTTTGTTAATGTAGAGTTTCTTTGATTTCCTGTATCTCACCTAGTTGGATATACTTAAAAAAAATCTGAAAATCATCAGTGCTTATGTTATACATAGAACATGAAGATATTTGAGATGGGGAATATGAGCACTGTATCATGTATTTGGTATAATGTCCTTCTCCAAACCTTTGCTTGCCACAAGGTCAAAGCCCAAATCTCTCAGCATGGCAACCGAGACCATCTCTAATCTACTTTCTCCAGCTTGATCGATTCTCACTGCTTCTCCGCATAAGCATTTATGTTAAGAAGATTCCTTTCCAACACTTCTGGGTACCTGCTCATTTACCCTTTGATCCAGGAACATTGAGTTAGAGTGGTCTTTATCAAACAAAAGACCTATTTGTTGCTACTCTGAGTCAGATGGGAAGTTATTGAAAGTCTAGAGCAGAAGAAAAGCCAAAGCCTCTGTGATGGTTTATAAAACTCTACAGAACCTGGCCCCAGCTACCTGTTGGGTCTCACCTCCCAATTCTTCACCCACTCCACTCCAGCCATACTGGCCTCCTAAATTTCTTCAAACTCAGTAAGAATACTTTGTATTTGGCCTTTGAATTTCCTGTCCCTCTTTCCTGGAAATGCTTTATCCCTAGCTTTCCATGTGACTTCCTCTTCTTTCCTTGGGTGTCTGGTGAAATGTCGTCTTCTCAGAGAGTCCGTTTCCTTCATGTACTATATAAAACAGCAATACCTCTGTTGTCCCTTTGTATATCCTTAAAGTCTTTTTTTAATAGCATATTTCATCATTCCATAAGTTTTATTTATTTTGAATTCATTTGTTCTATAATATCCAGGAGCACGGGCTATATCTAATTCGATCTTCACTGCCCAGAATAGTGCACTGGACACTACTAACCATCATCTCTGAATGACTGGAAAACCTACCTGCCTCCATTGTGTTGCCCATACTTCCTCCTTGCTTAAGGTTTCCTGCCTTTGTCTTGAAACTTGACTCAGCTTTATACAGCCAACTCAAATCTACCATCTCTTCAAGTCCTCAATAAACATCCCAGGCAGTAGTGGTCATCTGCTTCTTTAAATCACTAGAAGAATAAAGAATATTTACCTATTCTTTGGGGCATTCTTTGGGTCATCTGGGGCATTGTGTGCATAGTAATGCATTAAGTTAAGTGAATATGTTTTGGAGTCAGATTGCCTGGGATTAAGTCCTTGTTCATTCATTGATGAGTTGGGTGACCTTGTGCAAACTAGTTAGCCCACCTGTGTAACATACCCTCACCTGTGGTAGCAGACAAAGCCAGTGTCCACCTCATAAGTTTGCTGCAGGGATTAAATGAGTAACATTCGGGGCGCCTGGGTGGCTCAGTTGGTTAGGCCACTGCCTTCAGCTCAGGTCATGATCCCGGAGACCCGGGATTGAGTCCCGCATCGGGCTTCCTGCTCGGCGGGAAGCCTGCTTCTCCCTCTCTCACTCCCCCTGCTTGTGTTCCCTCTCTCACTGTGTTTCTCTCTGTCAAATAAATAAATAAATAAATAAATAAATAAATAAAAAAAATGAGTAACATTCATCAAATGCCATGCCTGGTATGTAGTAAGTACTTGGTCAATCCTGGCATTTATTTTATCACCTAAACAAATTGTGTCCCTGGTTAGTTCAAAAGATCCATTCTTTGTATGCCCTATGACATATGGCAGAGTCTTCCACATACCAGGTGCTCAATAACTCTGTTGACTTTTGGTGAAATTATTTCCTGGAAGAAATGTCAGAAGAAATGCTTGGAAAAATTATGCCAAAGCAGTTATGATTGTAAAGCTGTTTGGGGAGCCAGAAAAGATAAAGACTTTCTTTTGAGACTCTCAAAAGTAAAAGACTCGTAGGCTCATTTGGAAAACATTTTCTAAGCATCTGCTATGGGTCAGACATTGTGCTGGATGCTTAGGGATGCAGTGATGCAAAGGGCAGCCTTCTTTTTCTAAAGGGTTTTGTGGGGGCATATATATGAGCTGGTAGCTGTAACCCATGTGGGCAGGGCTAAAGCAGAGATGTGTGTAGTGTTGAAGTGTCTCAGGGGTCACTTTGGATGGGGAAGTACTGAATAGTTACTTTCTCAGGTTGACTCAGGTAGCCTACATTTCTATATCTGTGTGCTGCACAAGTGATTTTGAAAACGAGAACGGTGTTAAAATTGAAAATGGAATAAAGTCCCTAGGGAGAAAGAGCAGAAGTAGTCTGGGAAAAATATACTGAAACTGTGTAAAACAAGAAGTACAGATTGAACAAAAATTGTTGATTTCTTTAGGTTTCACTATAATCCAAAAACATTGTCCTAAGGATAATTCGTTGAATAAGACTTAGAATTTTTCCCCTTCTTGTTCTGGCACATTGTTAATGATGAAAAGCATTTCTATATGAAATTCTCCCTTATTACAAGAATATAAAGATAACATAAGATTGTAGGTGGTGGGCAGAGCCGTGCAGAGCAAGGCACCTTCTTGCCTTGGAGTCCTCTGTCATGCTGCGTGCTCACCTGTCTGTCCCTACCCGTCATTCAGAAATACAAATGGCCAATAAACACACAAAATATTTTTCATTAGTTATTAGGGAAATATAAATCAAAATCACAATGAGAAGTGCCTCAGTGGCTCAGCTGAGCATCTGACTCATGGTTTTGGCTCAGGTCATGATCTCAGGATCCTGAGACTGAGCCCTATATGAGGCTCTGTACTCAGGTTGGAGTCTGCTTGTTCCCTTTCCTTTTGCCCCTCTTTCCATTCTTGTGTACTCTCTTTCTCTCTCTCAAATACATACATACATGCATACATATATACATACAATAATTTAAAAAAATCACAATGGGGGCACCCAGGTGGCTCATTCATTAAGTGTCTGCCTTCGGCTCAGGTCATGATCCCGGAGTCACAGAATCAAGCCCAACATAGGGTTCCCTGCTCGGCGGGAAGCCTGCTTCTTCCTCTTACACCCCTTGCTTGTGTTCTCTCTCTGGCTGTGTTTCTCTCTGTCTGAATAAATAAATACAACCTTAAAAAAATCACAATGGGCCACCACTTCATACCCACTAGAATGGCTAAAATAAAAAACACAGCAAAAATATGGTTGTCCAGGATAAGGAGAAAATACCAAGCAGGGTTACTAGAAATTCCAATTCTAGGTATATACCCAAGAGAAATGAAAATGGTTGTTTAAAAAGGTTTATAGAAGCATTATTCAAATAGCCACAAAGTGGGAAAAAGTCAAATGTCCATCAGCAGATGAATGGTTAAACAAAAGTGGTATATCCATACAATGGAATATTATTTGGTCATAAAAAGGAAAAAAAAACATACTAATACATGTTACAACATGGATGGACCTGGAAAACATGCTAAGTGAAAAAAGCTTGTCCCAAAAGACCAATGATTTCTTACATATATGAATGTTCAGAGTAGGCAAATCCAGACAGACAGAAGAAAGTTGGTGTTCGTTTAGGGAGAAGGGTCGGTAAAGATGGGGAGTGATGCCAAATGGGTATAGGAGCTTGTAGGGGTGGTGAAACTGTTCTCAAACCCGATCATGGTGATGGCTGCACAACTTTGTGGGATACTAAGCTCCACTAAACAGTATGCTTTAACAGAGTTGATCGTATGACATGTGACTACTCTCTTTGTATATCAGGAAACTGTAATGGCTCTTTTATTATTATATTTTTATGTTACATTCTATTTTATTATGCTTCTATGAGCCAGGCACTGAGTGCTTTATATCACCAAGCATTTAATATCTAGGTCCTAAATTTGTCATGAGGATTATGATTGGCTCCATTTTTCAGAAACAAAACTGACTCATAAGAAGTCAAGGAATGTTCCCAAAGTCATGTAACTCATAAAAGAATTGAGATCGCTCTGGCTTCACAACCCACTTTTAATTAATATTACCTATTAGCTCAATTCTAAACTGAAACATGTTTCCTATACTCGGTAATCCTTGTTGTTTTTTTTCTTTCCTTCATGTCAACTGTATAAGTTCAATCCCTCTCCTACCTCATAGCTCATGTTTGAAGATGGCTTCCATGTCCCCTTAAGTCTTCTCTTCCCTATGTAAGCATCTCCTTTTCCATTACTTTGTCTTAGGTTTTTAGTTTATGGTCATGAGACATTTTCCTACAAGTGTCTTAAAGTGTGGCATGCAGAGGTCAAGGAATAAGATGGAATTACTCCAAGCCACACTGTTCTAGGGCACCTTGAAAATGGGATCTTACCTTTCCCAAGCAGGCTTTAAAGTTAGGGAACATTCTGCATGTCTTAAAAATGATAACATTGAACTCAGAGAGGTTAAGATCTTGTCCAAGATCACACAGCAGTGATGTAACAGACCTGGGATTTGAAACCATGTCTGGTTTTATTTGTTATTACTGACCTGAATTAATAGACTAAAAATCCCTCATTTGCTCAGTCTTGCAGACAAATAAGAAGTGACTCCATTCACCGGAAGGATCCTACGGAAGAACTAAAATTCTCCAAGCAGCTGGAGGTTGTAAATCTTAGGGATGGCAATTAGCCTGAGGCCAAGCTTATTTGTTGTAATTAGAAGTCCTTAACATTTCGAAAGGGCTCTTTGTTTGCAGAGCTGGCTACTCCTTCTCAAAAGCAAAAGGCAAATCTCTCATTTTATTTTATTTTATTCTGTTTTTCTTATCACAGTGAGGTAGTGTCTGGCTGAGAACATTCCTGTGCTTCTCTTTCCTTCTCCCAGAGCACCCTTTTCACAGAACGCCTTTTAACTGTGGCTTTAAAAAAAAAAAAAAAATTGGCAGTTATTTTGATTACAGCATAAAATTTGCCTTTTGTGCTGAAATATATTATTTATTTATTTATTTATTCCAAAGACGTGTATAGTGGTTGTACAATTTGGCAGTGGGTCGAGAATGGGGAACAAGATTTAGAGACCTGTCCCCTCTGACTGCGAGCCCTGGTCGCAGGCAGGGGCTGACCAGGAGCCCCTTTTAGATGTCCAGCTGCTGACCATAGAAGGCATAAAGTGGGCTTTATTCTAAGGCAGAGGCTGGTCCCAGGGCTGCCTCAAGTCAGGCTCTGATGACCAAGGAGACCATGGAAAACAGTAAACGCATTGCTGCCTTCTTCCAAAGACCCCCGATTTCCCTGCCAGCAAAGGAGACAGTGATCCAAGGAGGATGCTCACCTGGGAGATGACTTTTGCTTCTCATTTTTCACTTTCAAAATGAAAAGTGAGGAACTGAGTGCTAATTAAAGAGCCATGGAGGCGGGTCTGAGCAGTGGTGCCTCGCCTGGAGCAGGCCACGATCTTGCAGGACCCAGTCCCCATCAGCCAGCACTGTGCGAGCCAAGCTCTCATAGAGTCCTCAGGCCATGTGCTCCTGGTTTGGAATAGTTCTTTGTGGCACCTAATCCCAACCAGTTATGTGTATACTATTTGCACATTTCACATATAAAATATGAATATTGAATATATTCACAAGCATATAAGCACGTGTATATATTCAAGTATTTTATATATAACATATATATTTTTATATATAATTTTATATATTTTATATATAAAAAGGTCAAATCCTTTTATTCATAATAACTGTTTGTGGTTAACTAATCATAACCACATTATATATATGTGTGTATATATATCCATGCTATATGTACATGTAAAAATTCAAAATTTGCATATACATACTATATTTGTATATATATTTTATGTATATACATATGTATTTATTACAGCATTCTATATAGAAAAAAGTCAATTATTAAAAAGAAGACATAGAATTTGAACCCAGACCATTGTCATTCCATGCATTTGCTACTCTGTCTCATTATCTACCACAGAAGAGATGTTTTCTTCCATGATACCAGTAGACTATTATAAAGAAGTAGTGCATGTTTTGGAGCTCCTGGGCGGCTCTGTTGCTTGAGCAGCTGATTCTTGGTTTTCGGCTCAGGTCACAATTTGGCAGTTGTGGGATGGAGCCCCAATGTTGCACTCTGCACTTGTTCAGTGTGAAGTCTGCTTGAAAGTCTGTCTACTTCTCCCTCCTGCTCTCTCTCGCTCTCAAATTAATTAATTAATTAAAAAAAGAAATTGTTCATGTTTTAATGGGGGATTTTTTTGTTGTTCATTTCTAAGCCTTAGGACATTAATAAGAGAAAGTAAACGTTTCATCTGCTTGGTGTTGTTGCCTGACTCCACTCATGTGTTCTTTCAGCAGGTGTTCACTGAGCAAGCAGGAAACCCTCACAGGGGCTGTGGCTATGGTGGTGACCATGCGAGCAAGGCCCTGTCCCATGGGTATTGAATGATGGTGGGAGGAACCAATTTCACAGATGCTTCTACAATACAACAAACTGGGTGAGCACTCAGTTTTCTTCCTTTTTTTCTTTCTTTCTTTCTTTCATTCCTTCTTTCTTTCTTTCTTTCTTTCTTTCTTTCTTTCTTTCTTTCTTTCTTTCTTTCTTTCAAGATTTTATTTATTTATTTGAGAGAGAGAGTGAGCATGAGCAGGGTGAGAAGCATAGGGAGAAGCAGACTCACCACTGAGCAGGGAGCCCAAGGTGGGGCTTGATCTCAGGACCCTGGGATCATGACCTGAGCCGAAGGCCAATGCTTAACTGACTGAGCCCACCCATGAGACCCAGTAAGCCCTCAGTTCTTTGACAGAAAATAAAATATAGAGAAAGTATAACAAAGAGTGTGGCCACTTAGATCAGGGGTCAGGCAGGGGTTCTTGAGGTGGTGGTACATGAACAGAGCCCCAAATGAAATAAAAAGTACATGCCATACAGATATCTAGGGGAATATTCCAGGCAGAAAATCCCACCAAAGTCACTTAAACAAAATTTTCTGTAAGAAAATATTACTTTTTTTGAGCATTAATACAGTTTTAAGGACAACCATATTTCTGGGAATTTGCTCACTGGATGAAGCTTGGGATACCTTGCAAATACAACGGTTATGAGATAATTCTCCAGCTGCTCCAGAGTTACTGCCTAGAGGTGACCCACAGAACTGAGCTAAATCTGATGGCCAGGAGAAATCCTAGTACCACTGATTAATCTAAAGTGGGCCTTACTTTGCTGTAAATAGTTGAGTCTTTATGGGCCATCGGGTCTCTTTCATAACTACTCGACATTGTCATTGCAACATGAAGCAGCCATGGAGAATGAGTTTATTTGTGATCCAGTTTATATATCATTGCTTTCAAAAACAGGCTTCCAGCTGGATTTGGCCTGTGGGATTGGTTTGTTAACTCCTCCTCTAGACTTAATCCTTCAGGGGCTCTCTGTCTGGGTGGATGCCTGTCCTCACAGGAAAGATAGTCAGTCATGAGCACTTTTGGTTTCTTCTCACTACCCTTCATCTCCACTGTCACTTTTTGTACTATGGGCTGGCCAACCCACAGTCAAGTGTGTTAGAATCCTTTCCAAATGTGGTTTCTCAGGAGAACATGAGGAGCAGAGCATAGAGAAATATAAATCACCCTAATGATAATTTGCCTAGCCTCAGAGCATGGACTTTCTGAAAGGCATTCTGGAGGCTCTGGGGTCATTATTTGCTTTTTCTTATGTCCTTAGCTGTTCTAGGGAGCCCAAGATTTTGGGTACAGTAAATGAGCTGGAACTATATAACAAAGATCCAAATAATTAGATCTTATTAACTCAAGCTTGAAATAATTATTATCCCTTTTCTACACAGATTTTTATGAGAACATAACAAATCTCCACAACAGATGAATTACTACTGTGGTTTTGTTGACTTTATGGTATATGGAGTCCTTTCTCTAATCTTTCAGCACCATACATTAATACAGTTGAGAATTGGTGTAAAGATGGTCCTTGGCATAGCAGGATCTTGGGTGGCACCTCTCACCGGCTTTTGGGGTTTACATAGGAGTGTAATTGGGTTGTCACACTGCACAACCCACAGGATACCATTCACACCCCACTTGAACAAACATGGTAGCCCTGGAAGGAATGGTGATTGGAAACCACGGCTGACCAGTTCTATGAGCTTGGCAAAGAATGCCAACTCTTAGTCACAGTCTCATTATCTAGAACATGAAGAAGGCAACATCTACTCCACAGGGATTTGGGGGAAAATTAAGTGAAATAAAGTGTGTGAAAATGCCTTTGCACTGTGCCTGGTACTTAGTAGACAATAAGGGACACTTTTCCTTCCATCAAATGAGCAAACAGATAAATGGAGGTATGCAAAGCAATAAATAATGAGAAAGAATTTATTTCCAGAAAATTTTATTTAAGCCACAGAAAACTGGGAAAAAATAGTTTTGAAATCTTTCCTGCTATAAAACTAAAAGCAATGGGGTTTTCTTGTTTATTTCAGTTACCCATACTGTTTTATTTCCTACCACCCACTGATACCTTCTGTCCTCAGGACAAGAAAAGATCCCTTTCACAGAGCAGTCTTACTGACACTGGACTGTGGTAACTTGCAGAGTGAGAATTTTCATTGCCCTTGTGGTACATGTGATACTTGACTTTCTCTACTTGGCTTATTTCACTCAGCATAATCTCTTCCAGTCCAGTCCATGTTGCTACAAAAGTTGGATATTCATCATTTCTGATGGAGGTGTAGTATTCCATTGTATATATGTACCATATCTTCTTTATCCATTCATCAGTTGAAGGGCACTTTGGCTCTTTCCACAGTTTGGCGATTGTGGCCATTGCTGCTATGAACATTGGGGTACATATGGCCCTTCTTTTCACTACATCTGTATCTTTGGGGTAAATGCCCAGTAGTGCAATTGCAAGGTCATAGGGTAGTTCTATTTTTAATTTTTAAAGGAATCTCCACACTGTTTTCCAAAGCGGCTGCACCAACTTGCATTCTCACCAAGAGTGTAAGAAGGTTCTCCTTACTCTGCAGCCTCTCCAACACTTGTTGTTTCCTGTCTTGTTAATTTTGGCCATTCTGACTGGTGTAAGGTGGTATCTTAGAGTGGTTTTGATTTGAATTTCCCTGATGGCTAGTGATGATGAAATTCCCCATTTGTATATCTTCTATGGAGAAGTGTCTCTTCATGTCTCCTGCCCATTTTTTTGATGTGTTCATCTTCTTTTAGGATGTTTAGCTTGAGTATTTCTTTATAGATCTTGAATATCAGCCCTTTGCCTGTAGTGCCATTTGCAAATATCTTCTTCCATTCTGTGGGTTGCCTCTTTGTTTTGTTGACTGTTTCCTTTGCTGTGCAGAAGCTTTTTATTTTGATGAAGTCCCAGAAGTTCATTTTCACTTTTGTCTCCTTTGCCTTTGGATATGTGTGTTGAAAGAAGTTGCTGTGGCCGATGTCAAAGAGGTTACTGCCTATGTTCTCTTCCAGGATTTTGATGGATTCCTTCCTCACGTTGAAGTGTTTCATCCATTTCGAGTTTGCCTTTGTGTGTGGTGTAAGAGAATGGCCTAGTTTTATTCTTCTGTATGTAGCTGTCCAATTTTCCCAGCACCATTTATTGAAGAGACTGTCTTTTTTCCACTGGATATTTTTTTCTTCCTTTGTCGAAGATGATTTGATCATAGATTTGTGGGTCCATATCTGGACTCTCTACTCAGTTCCATTGGTCTATTTGTCTGTTTTTGTACCAGTACCATGCTATCTTAGTGATCACAGCTTTGTAATAAAGCCTGAAGTCAGGTAATGTGATGCCTCCAGCTTTGTTTTTCTTCTTCAACAATTTCTTATTGATTCGGGATCTTTTTTGGTTCCATATAAATTTTAGAATTGTTTGTTCCAATGCTTTGAAGAATGTTGGAATTTTGATCAGAATGGCATTGAAAGTATAGATTGCTCTGGGCAGTATAGACATTTTAACAATGTTTATTCTTCTGATCCATGAGCATGGAATGCTCTTCCATCTTTTTGTGTCTTCTTCAATTTCTTTCATGAGTGTTCTGTAGTTCCTTGAGTACAGATCCTTAACTTCTTTGGTTAGGTTTATTCCTACGTATCTTATAGTTTTTGGTGCTATAGTAAATGGAATTGACTCTATGATTTCTCTTTCTATATTTTCATTGTTAGTGTATAAGAACACAACTGATTTCTGTGCATTGATTTTGTATCCTGCCACATTACCAAATTGTTGTATGAGTTCTAGTAGTTTGAGGGTAGAGTCTTTTGGGTTTTCCACATAGAGCATCATGTCATCTGCAAAGAGAGAGAGTTTGACTTCCTCTTTGCCAAGTTGAATACCTTTTATTCCTTTCTGTTGTCTGATTGCTGTTGCTAGAACTTCTAACACTATGTTGAACAGTAGTGGTGAGAGTGGGCATCCTTGTCTTGTTCCTGATCTCAGAGGGAAGGCTGTCAGTTTTTCCCCATTGAGAATGATATTCGATGTGTGTTTTTCGTAGATAGATTTTATGAGGTTGAGGAATGTTCCCTGTATCCCTATACTTTGACAAGTTTTAATCAGGAACGGATGTTGTATTTTGTCAAATGCTTTTTCTGCATCAATTGAGAGTACCATGTGTTTCTTCTCTCTTCTCTTATTGATTAGTTCTCTCACATTGATTGATTTGTGAGTGCTGAATTGTGGTACTTTTTAAATTATTTGAGAGAGAGAGAAAGAGTGAGTGAGTGAGCAAGTGTGGGGCCGGATGGGGGAACAGAGAGAGTCCCAAATCAAGTCTCTATCACAAGACCCTGAGATCACTACCTGAGCCAAAACCAAGAGCCAGATGCTTTACTGACATTCCACCCAGGCACCCCTATACTTGTGGTACTTTTAGGTAATGAGAAGTTATTGTCTCATCAAATTAGGGAAGATTACAATATGACCACCTATACACTGAAGATCTTATAAAAACGGGAGGGTCAGCCTTCGGAATATCACACTTCCAGAAAACATATCTGGTCATGGCATCTAGTCCCTTCCTAGTCTAGAACTTGTTGATTATTCCCTGTAGCTTGCAGGTGATGATCCACTCTGTATCACAGCATTCCTCCCTTCAGGTGCTTTTCAGCAAAGCATTTGCTGATAACTGCCACCGACAACCCCCAATAGAACTGAGGGAGACAGGACCCTAGGGTTTTGTCTCTCTGGCTTCTGTGTCTGGCCATCTGCTCTATTGCAGTGGTGGGAAAGAAGACAGTTAACAAAACTAGGCGTCTTTGTCTTCACACTGACTATTAACTCTTGGATTGCAGAGCAGGTGCCTCCATTTTAAATCATCTTTGAATCCACTGAGTCCAGGACATTGACCAGAGCGCAGCAGGCAAAGCAATAGTATTTGTGGAACAGATGTTTTATTTTGAGCAGATGAAAGCTGTTCAGTGTGACCTCTTCACTCTTCTACTGACCTTCTGTCTTGTTCTCGGTTTGCATTTTAAAATAAATTTCTAGACAATTCTTCCTTTGTTTTCATTAGCTCCATTTCTTCTTTTCTTCTATGTAAGTCAAATAAACTTGGCAATCTGGTTTCTCAATTCACAGGATATTGGAAGGTAAATTAGAACCCAACATTCTTTAGGATGGAAAGCTTAAATATGAACGTGTACTTTTACTCTCTTTCAAGGAAGGAAGGGGGAGGGGGAGGAGAGTTGGAGGAGGGACCTCCCTTCTTTTAAGCGCAGTCTACCAGGCAGATTCTGCACAAGGTGCATGATGCAGGCTATTGCATGATTTATATGAGGAAACAATATAAAGAGAGCTGCTGGCCAATGATCAGATCACTGAGCTCATGCATGACACACACATTTTCACCCACGATGCTGTGAAAAAATAACACGCAGAATAGGGAAAATAAAACAGATGTTGCTGAGTCTACAGAATCATTTTTGACAGTATGTTTTATAAAATCCTAGGTTTTAAAAAAATGACTATGAGTCTTCTCTGGGGAATTTCACTATTGTAGAAGCTTTAGGTATGTTTGTTAAACCTCTGAGTTTAAAAAAAAAAGGCCATTTAGACTACACTTCTGAATCTCCTGTTTATTCTCTCTAAAATATACTTTGTCCTTGCCATGCATCACAGGTTGGTGCTCAAGTACAATCAGAAGCCAAAGAAGAAAGCAAGCAGCAGGGCGCTGTTCTTTATCAACCTTCTCACTTTGGGTCCCTCACAACAAAAAGTAGGAAAGCTCTTAGTGCAGAAAAGATTCTGTTACATTGCTTGCCCAGTTTAATCAGACCATATCATTGTTATTTCGTTTCACTTCTTGATGTCAATGGTGTTCCTTCAAATAGAAAATTGTAAATTCCAAGCTATAAAATCGATAGAGTTTTCTTTTTTTTTTTTCAGTTGGCACTTAATAATGTCACTAAGTCAGTCTCCCACCTGTGATTGCATTCAACCCACACTATTGATGAATTGAAAGTATAATCTACTTGGTAGGTTAAAAATAAGAGTCAACTTTCATTGTGTAGTTACATCACTTTCCTTGAAAAAGAGGATTAGGGAGGTGAGTTCAGGTTTTTCAACCAATATTATTTTTAAGTCATACACTAAGCCTGGTGGAGGGATACAGAAGAGTACTACTGAACCATCTTATGCAGTACTACTAGATGGGGGGGCAGATATCAAACAGTATTAGTGAACAGTATTATTCAGTTCTGGTAGGGGGACCGAGAACAGTCCTAGTGGACAGTACCACCTGCCCGGTGGGGGGATGGAGAAGCCCTACTGGACAGTACCACTCAGTACTGCCCACTGGGGGGGGATGGGGAACAGCCCTACCCGACAGTACTATTTGGTACTGCCCAGTAGGGGGCTACCAGAATGTCCTATTGAACAGTACTATTTAGTATTACCTGATGAGGGGCGGTGGAATTCAGAGGCAAATAATATCTGAAAGGACTTACATTCTGGAAAGGCAAATGGGTATTTATTAGTAAATGCGGTACCTTATAGTAAGTACATATGTAGTTGTCTGAGGGATAGAAATGCTAAAAGAAGGGATATATAAACTCTGGAAGATTCACTGGAGAGGATGCTTTAGCAAGCCTCTGAAAACTCCGTGGGAATTTGCTAGTTGCATAAGAGCCCAGAGGGAGGTTCAAACAGGAAAAGGGGTGAGGAAGTCCACAGGCATGAATGAGCATGGGTGTGAGGAAAGAGGAACTGAATGGTGCTGCTGTTTGAAGTGCAGTGAGAGGAAGGCAGCATGGTGGGGAGCTGAAGGAACGAGAGGAATCTAGACGTGAGAAATAACTTAGTGGATGTCGAGGTGGGATGGAACCAGATGCTGCTAACCACCCAGATGCCTAAGACTTCTTTTAAAGCCGGGCTCACTCTAGTTCATTACTTCAGAGTGATTTAACTAAATAACTTATTAAAAAATCTTAAAACATTTTTAATTAATTTCAAAAGGCACAGTGATTGCACTCCCATATTCCCTATCCAAGAATTAATCCCCACTCATTGCTTTTAAGTCCCAGAATAAATACAGATACTTTAAATCCTGGATTGCTGAAGTTAACATTCTTTCCTAGAAGAAGGAAGAAAAAAAAAAAGTAAAGACTCAACACTATTAAATCCTACCTCTAATTAAAATTAGGAGCAGATTTAAATTAATATCCAGAAATAAGCCAATAGCTCAGAGAAATGAATACAAATGTTAGGAAGTGATTATATTTTCCAGCAAATATCACTAATACTTTCTAAACACATCTGCTTCAGACAAAGCAAAAGTGGGTCCTACAGTGACTCAGAAAGGGGACTGAGGAAAGACACTGAAATTTTGGGAGCTTGATTTCAAAATCCACCTGTAAGGCTCCCCAGAATGAAGATAGGTTAAATGCATGGCCGCAGCAGTATCCCTGAAATCCCTCTCCCTGTGGGCAACAATCTCTTTGCAAAATCATTCCTGATATTCCTCCACCTGGCAGAAATTCCAGGGATTACTGGTGATTTCTGACACCAAGTCCTCGTTAGCAAACCTGTAAGTCTACACACTGCCTGAATTGACAACTTGGAGTTGCGTCTAAAGAGTCCTGGGTCTGCCATTAGGGTGAGCCATTTCTTGTCTTGGGGCCTCAGTCCTCCTACCTGTCACCTGGGGATAGACTTGTCATGAATGTGACTTGATGTGCGTCTGTGTACCCACATTGTGAAAGGGGCTCTGGCTCTCCCTTGATGCCCATCTCTGCTGCCCAGGAGACTAGTTTCGTTGGCCCACCCAGTACCCTTGGGTCTCTCATTGCTTCCTTAGCTCATCTTCTTCCATGTAGGTTCCATCCACTCTGGTTCCTTGTCTACCCTGCTGAACTGTTAACTTAAATAAATATCTGAATACACCCTATTCATGGTCACAATGCCTTAGTGATTCCCTACTGACTGCAGAATAAACACATTCTTTAGCTCTGTGTTCATGATGGAATCCAGCATATTTTTCCGAAAATGGGTTTCTAGACTTGCTGTTTCCACCACCTGACCATGCCAAGCTGTGTCCCTTCTGTGTGTCTTTCTCGTTCCTTGGCCTGACTGGCATCCTCATTTCTTGGCCTGATATTTCCTTCGCCTATTTCTCATGGCACTCTAACACACCCCTGCAGAGAAACTCCCCAAGATTCTCAGGCAGTGGGACACCCCTACTCTTGACTCTTCTATGTGACCCACCCCCATTTGCTTATGAACTCCTAAGAAAAAAAGACAGTGATTTATCATTCTTTGTCTTCAGAGCCAAGCTTAGAGCCTGGCACAAAGTCTATGTTTGGTAAATGGTTGTTGGATTCGACTGCCTGCCTGGGCCAGATGTCAAATATTCTGAGATCTATGTGAGTGGTCTTTCCTGTTCCCTCCTGTCAGCAGGGGGTTGGTCCAGTTAATTTTGTTTTGGAATCTGCAGGCAGCTGATAGAGGATGGCAAGACACAGTTCTTCGGAGACAGTGCCTCAAACTCACAGCAGGAGCAGAGGGCAGACAAAGGGGCTGCCCCACAGTCCAACCCCAGAAGCCCTAGGGATTTTCTCCTCAGGAACCTTGAGTCGCTGGGGCAACCACATCGCCCAGAGCTCCTTTCAGGGCAAAGAGACTATTTTCAGTGAAGGAGACTTTGGTCACACTTCAAACGTGCCATTCTCAGGGGAAATAAAAATCAGAGGCCCTCTCTTTAAAGGCTTTCCTGTTCTTCTCTATCCCTACCCTCAGTCCAGTGTTCCTCTGCCTAAGGATGCCGCTGGACTCAGGATCCTTTACGTTTTAACCCCCAGCCTGTGCTGTCTAGAGCACAGAGTGAACCTCGCCACTTCCTGACAGAGCCCAGTCACGCTTGTGGCCTCAGATCACACAACCTTAGCCCTCCTCTGCCCATGCCCAGGTAACATTTCTATCTCATGGCTCAACAGATTTATTCCTCTAATATTCTTCTTAGTGTCTAATCAATAGTGGTCACATACAAAGGGAAGACTATACAAGCACTAAAATTAATATGTAGTGAGCCAGAAATTGTCTTGAAACCATTTAAAGTCTGGAAAGCAGGTACACTTTCCTGGATTTTAGAAAATGTGCTAAAAAGAGGAAACTGAGGCTCAAAGGATGGGTAGCTTGCTCGTTTCTCATGGGGCATGAATGAGTGTACAGGCGACATGTGAACCCAGACCTCTCTCTTTTAATCATTCTACAACACTTTTGCTCCTTCCTTTTTTTTTTTTTTTAAAGATTTTATTTATTTGACAGAGAAACACAGCCAGAGAGGGAACACAAGCAGGGGGAGTGAGAGAGGGAGAAGCAGGCTTCCTGCCAAGCAGGGAGCCCGATGTGGGGCTCGATCCCGGGTCTCCAGGATCATGACCTGAGCCGAAGGCAGTTGCTTAACCAACTGAGCCACCCAGGCGCCCCATTGCTCCTTCCTTAAAATGAACACAAAATATACCCATTCAGGAAGCCATAACCAATTACAAATGTAAGTCAAAGGCTAGAAAAAAAATTGTGGTAAAGAAGTAATTTAAGACTCATTGATGAGTTGTTTCCTCTGCTATTCGTATTTATCATGCTTTCAGATTTTCTTGGGTTATTTCTACTTTGTGAAACATCGATATCTTTATGCTTCACTATTTTATTAAGTATATTAAACAGGGGAATTGAATTCACAAAATGTACTTTGAAAGTACAAATGCTCTGCAAACAGAGGCAGTATTAGAATTATGATCATTGTTATGAGTTTTTCTCTTGCTATGGTTTGTGGGTTTGTTGCTTTGTCTAATTTGTTTATTATATATATAGATTATTTTGGTAGAGCCTGCTAATTGCTTCCCCCAAATTCCATTTTCCCTTTCTTCCTTGTTAACGGATCTTTGGGTTTTTGTTCCATGGCAATGTTCCCAGCTAAAAACTGCATTTCCCATTTTTCCGAGTGACTGGAGATGACCACATGACACACAACTTCATGCAAGCAGAAATCAGTGGGTGAGCTGTCATGAATGATCCTTAAAAAGTGTACTTGGCTGGACAGTGTCTTTTTTTTTTTCCCCACCTTCTTTTACTTTTGGCTTATCTGAATGCAGATGTAATGGTTGAGGTTGGAGTGTCTTGTGACCACGAGGACAATAGCAGGATACTCACAAAAACTTTATCCCCAACATTTTTGAGTCAATAAACCAAAGCCAAAATACCTCGTCCTGAACTTAGTGCTCTGAAAGAAAAAAGAAAAAAAAAAAAGATCTCTAACTTGTGTAAGGCACTCGTACATGGATTTTCTATTGTGTGCTGTTAAACTCAATCCCTAAGAGACAGTCACTGAAAGAAAGCAGGATGTATTGGAAAGTCCTGGCCTAGAGGTCTGATCTTGCTTCATTGTTCTTCCAGCTGCAATTCTTCCCTACCAAGTTTCTCTATTTTAGCTAGGGTGGTCTTTCCATCACCTTGTTTAAAATCTTTCAACATATTTACAATATTGCATATTACTGAGGATAAAGCCCTACACCCTCCTCGTAAGTAAATGTCCCTGCTAGGCCCTGCTCCTGCCTCCCTCCCTATCATCCTTATTTCATAGCCCCAGCCCTCATCTGCAGTAATATTGACTTTATGACCACGTCAGTGCAACACACAGTCTTTTAGGTTTGCCTTTGGATATGCCATGCCTTCTGCTTGTAACATTCTCCCCCTCATGATCCCCTTCTTAAATGTCAAAATAAATGGAACACCACTCACAAACCTCTTCTAGACTGGCTCTTCCCATGCCATTGTGATTATTTTATAGCTTACAATTGCCTTCTCAGTGTCTTATCTGTGGACACAGTGGACTGTGGACACAGTGAGAGAAGGGGCCCCATCTGGCTTATCATCACATCCAAGTGCTTGATATAATGCAAGCACTCAGTTCATAGTATGAAGGTAAACTCAAGTGAGCCATCTATCTTGTCTTAGAGTTTGCTTCTGGGAGAAACTCATATTAAGGTTTTGAGTGCAAATAGTTTATTTGAAAGGTGATCTCAGGAAAAACTGGGGGAGTGAGGAAGTGAGAGAGAGAGAGAAGAAAAGGGAGCTAAGGAGGGATTCCTCAGACAATTTTGACTATGGGCACTAGAGACAGCAGGTTACTCCACAGAGGAATTCAAATAGAGTGTAGAACACATCTCAGTTATCTTGTTCCAGGGGCGAGGGAGCTTGGGTCTGAGGCCTTTAGCTCCCATTAGGCATCCATGGGGGGTTGTTGGATGAACATGGGGGTGGGGTGGTGATGACTCCCCAGCATTGTTGGTCTGCCTGGTGTGCAGGCAGAGAGAACTAGTCTGCCAAAGAAAAGCAAGGCTTCAGGGAAAAAGCCTGGATGCTGGCAGCTGGAGGTGAGGCAGTGTGCATGGATGGTAAGCACTATGGGGTAAGAGTGGGCACCCCTGGGGTCCACACCACCACCACACCTCTCTCAACCAAGGCATAGTGCAGACATGGTACCACCTGGGATATTTCTGGAGGTTGAATGAGTCAGGTAGACACATGTCACTTCTGCCAAGCAATAAACCTGGGGGAATCTGGGAAGGCAGTTGACCTCTCTTTATCTAAAATAAAGATTTTAATTCCCACCATACATCATTAGTAAGAAGATTTATGTGGCAAGTGGCCAAGGAGAACTGACTAAGAAATGTAAGGTGGTATAAAAATAAGAGTTGAGGCCCGACGATCTGAGTTCCTATTCCAGCTACATCACATTCAGAGCATCTAATCTAGGCTCTAATTTCCTCATCTGTAAAATGGGCATAAAATTGTGTCTCCTTGTTGTTTTGTTTTGAGGATAAATGAAGTACATAAGAAATATTTCTTGCATTGAAAAAACACTTAATAAAGTTAACTGCAATTGGTTTTATTAGTCTATTTGTATTATTATTATTATTACTATTATTATGGTTTACACAATTTCTGTATAGTTTTCCCCAGCCTTGTAACTTCATTTTTGTGATCTTCATAAAAAAAAATGAACACATCTTTTGATGGTAAGCCTTAACTTCCATTTTTTATACCAAATTCTATTTGCAGGTCACCAATCAAATACTTTGGGGTTTTTAATCATTTGGGAAGTTTCAATTTAGAAGGGGTCCTGGGGCTTCAAATAGTTGGTACTTAGAGAATGGGAAGTAATTTGGTGTTCAACCTTAAAGCTTCCATCTTTCATTTGTCACAAATCTTTCCTCCCCTGCCCCAGCCCCTGCTCCCCATTGATATCCTGCTGATGGCTGCATCTAAATGAAGTATAGCCATAAATTACACTGGCTAACCAAGAGCCAGTTCTCTATTAGGATCAAAGCACTAAATGGCGAACTGATAATGGTCCTTACTGGCTTCTTCCAAATCACTTCTTAAACACCAGTAGGTGTTGGTCTAGCACATTTACACATTACCCAGAGACACCTCCAGGTTTCGTTAGCCTTAAGGTGCCAAGCTGACATATTAACAAGGTATGCCTTTTACATTTAGGGGATCAGAGCCTTTCTTTCTTTCTTTCTTTCTTTCTTTCTTTCTTTCTTTCTTTCTTTCTTTCTTTCTTTCTTTTTTTAAAGATTTTATTTATTTGACAGAGAAACACAGCCAGAGAGGGAACACAAGCAGGGGGAGTGAGAGAGGGAGAAGCAGGCTTCCCGCCAAGCAGGAAGCCCGATGTGGGACTCGATCCCGGGTCTCCGGGATCATGACCTGAGCCGAAGGCAGTCGCTTAACCAACTGAGCCACCCAGGCTCCCCCAGAAGTCTCCTTTCAACCATGACTTTAATTGCCGATTACAAATGGAAGTCAAGTTTGCAGGAAGCAGAACGTTCATGGATAAGGAAGGCTAAAAGTTCAATGCATTTTCTATGAGAGACACAGTGTTACTTTTAAAGATCAAACCCTACTCAGACTTTCACAGCATTTTAGAACTTGAAAGGATCTAAGGGGTCTTCTAGCTACATTTTCCTTCTTTCATGGATGAAGAATATTAGGCTCACGGGGATAATTAATTGCTCAAGGTCATACACAGAATTTAGTAAGAAAAAGAATCACCTGGGGATCTTATTACAATCTAGATTCAGATTCAGTAGTACTGAGGTGGGACCTGAGATTCTGCGTTTCTACAAGCCTCCAGGAGACACAACTGCTACAGGTCCATGGATCCTTCTGTGAGTAGCAAGGATGTTCCATGAGGGGAGTACATAGTCAGGATTGTTTGATACCCAGGTTACTCTTCTACTTTACCTGCTGAATTACCCTTTGTTGCTGAAAACAACAAAGGCTTCGAATGATGATGGTCATTTGTCACTTGGGGAGAGATGGCATACTTTTTAAATTAATTAGTGTCTGAATTTGCAAAATGTTTGTGTAATTTGTCAACAAATTGATTGATGAGTGAATCTGAAGGTCATAAAAGTGGCCTAGCATTGTGTGGCAGATGCTTTGATGTTTCACACAGAAGAACAACTTTTAGGAAGAAAGAATGGAATCCAATAGTTATAGGAGTGCAGCTGACACACAGCCTTCAGCTTCTAATCCCCTATGAAAATGGTTCAGCTCAAAAGAGCTACATTACCCAAAGTTATGCCTCTTGGGAGAGTCTGCATCGAATGACTGATTCATGGACATATTAGGTGGTCATTTTTTCTGGTCCCCAGTGATGTCATTGGAATGGACTTCTGTTAGGGGTTGAAATGTATCCTCTCCAAATTCATGTGCTGAAGTCTTAACCCTCAGTGCTTCAGATGTGATTATATTTGGGAGATAAAAACTTTAAACAAGTAATTGAGATCATTCATATGGACCCTAATCCAATGGGATTAGTGCCCTTCTCTTTTTTTTTTTTTTAAAGATTTTATTTATTTGACAGAGAGAAACACAGCCAGAGAGGGAACACAAGCAGAGGGAGTGAGAGAGGGAGAAGCAGGCTTCCCGCCGAGCAGGGAGCCCGATGTGGGGCTCGATCCTGGGTCTCCGGGATCATGACCTGAGCCGGAGGAAAGTGGCTTAACCAACTGAGCCACCCAGGCGCCCCTACTGTGTTTTATTTTTAGAGACCGTGTATGAAGAAGGATGGGCTTTGGACTTGAGCTGGTGATCCTGGACTAGTAATGGCAGGAAAGCTACTAAAGAATAGGACCCCCTAGATTTGTCTTATAAAATCTAGACAGATCTTGGACAGTGATCACAGATTATGACTAGCTCATCCAAGTAGTGGTCCAAAATTATAACTGCTGACCACATGTGGGATCTTTACTAGAGCAGACTTGCATGTCTCCAGGTACATGGCATATAGCCATCAATTTTAGTGAATCCATTCTTAACCTTATCAGATAGAAGATCAGAGAGGGTTGCATTCACCTAGACTGGACAACAGTAGTTATCTGCTGTTATGCTAACTCTCCCAACCTCTTTTGTAATACCTGGTCTAGTATGATGAGTCCTGGACCAGCTGGACCTTCTGCAGAACAGCACACCTGTCCAAAGTGTTGATGAGGTCATCCTAATAAGATGAAATCAGCAAGATGTAGTTAGTACACTGGAAACCTTGAAAAGACTCATGTACTCTAGTGAGTGGGAGATAAATTCTTCAAATATACAAGACTGCCAATCCTCAGATATTCCTTTTCAGCAAAGGCATGGGAAAAAACTGGAATATGCATTTACATCTGAAGTTCTTAGGTCCCACAAAATTTCTTTCATTGTGGAATGAAGAAAATAGCTTTATTTTATTTTAGTGTCTGCCCTCCCGTGAGGCTTAGACCATATGAGAACCTGACCATTCATAACCAAGTTGGACACGTGTGTTTTTTTCCTATTACAGGAACAAAGGTTTGTTTTTGATGATAAAATGAAGTAATATAGGCGAGACACTCAGTAGACTCTGTTATGTAACAAATTCTACAAATATTAACAGGTCCATTTGATGTTAACTACTGTTGCCCAACAAATTTCCCTGAGCTGTGTCCCAAGCTCAATCAAAGAAAGCCATCTTACAATACCAGAGCTAACGAAAATCTAAATTTAATCCTTATAACAGTGTTTTGAAAATGATATGAGTTAATGTACATTAAATACTTAGAACCATTCCTAGCACAATATTTCTTGCTCAAAACTATTAATTATTATTGGTATTAATTTTCTTTTTCTAGATAAACATTTCATTTTACCTAGAAAATTTCTTTTTCTAGGTAAAAATGTGAGCCCATACTTTTGGGGTTGTTTTCACAGAGTCGTTATAAGTTATAGATCATAAGAAAATTTTAGAAAATTAGTCTGTCAGAGAGAAAGGGAAGGGGATTAAGATGAGACACAGACCAGTGTTTCTCAACCTTGGTATGATTGACATTTGGACCCAATAATGCTTTATTATCAGGGTGCCATTTTTCCTATAGGATATAGCCACATCTGTACTCCTGGTGTGATAACAAAAAAATGTCTTTAGACATTGCCAGCTGTGCCCTGGGAGGTAACATTGCCCATGGTTGAGCACTACTGACCAGAGGAAAGCAGGGGTGAGCTTGAGTTGGGGCAGGAACCAAAGATAGTGAGGAGGGATGGGGGAAGTTGGTGGTTGATCAGTTGAGAGAAATCAAAGGATAGAAGGAATTGAAGATGTTCCCAAGTTTTGTGTATGTTTCCTGAATGCTCCAGATGCTGGTGATAATGAATATGGGAATGCTGGTATGGAAGGCATGGGTGAGATTTTTTTTTTTTTTTATTTTCTAGTGCAAAGTCTTTGGACTGATAACTGCCATTTATTTTTTTTAATATCCTTAACTAACTAGCAAGGTAAGTCATCGTTTTCCTTTCTCTGTTTGCATTATGAAACTCTGAAACTAAGTGACTTCCCAAAGCCACAGGGCTTTTAAGCAATTGATGTGGATCCACCTGTACTGACTTTAAAATCTACGCTTTTCCTGTTGCTCTCCTCTCTCTTCTTGGGGTACAGAAGTGAGTTCTGGGGGAAGGTGGTTTGGAAGGCACTGGCAGAAAGGATAAGAGAGCCTTGCTTTCTCCAGGCAGTGAGGGTGAGAGAATTACACTGGGTGAGTCTACAGTGGGCTAAATGGTTCGGCGGCATTTGCACGACTGTGGTCCCCAAGAAGTTTTCACCTACATCTGGCCTCTTTCAGCAAGCAGACAACTCTGTCATGCAGCTGAAATCTGACACCCTCTACACACACTTACACCACCAGTGAATCACACTGTGTTTAAGCAGAAAACAGATTTTGGCAGCTGGTGTTAACTCCACCTCCAAGGAGATACTACTCACGTGCTCTGTTCAAGAGCTGCTTTCTTTTCAGCCATGGCCAAGTCCCTTTTCTGCTATCCTAGGGCAGGGAATCAGGCAGAAGGGGTGGACCAGAGATGGACAATAGGCCTGTGAGCAAAGCAATGTGGGCATCCTAGCTGCTAGGTGAGGTCATTTATCTTGAAAATTACACCACAAGGATTAGCACTCTAAAAGCTGAACTTTCACATGCCTTCTTAGAACAAAAATTAAAGGTAAAAATTAAAGGCAGAATGTGATTCAAAACTGAAAGGTCTATACTGACATACATAAAAGACATCCCTGAAAGAAATGTATTTGGTTGCCTCTGGGGAGAATCAGCATAGAAAAGGTAAAAAACAACTTGACTTTTCACTGTATATATTTTTTGAACATTTGGATTCAGTATTTGAAAAAGAAGCACATGTTGGTACAAATTGCTAGTGGGTTTGGTGAGTGAAAGGGTCTCTGGAGGGTCTTCTGGGATCACCGTTAATGTTTGGTTTCTTGGCTGTGTATCGGTTAGCTAGATGTGTTCACTTTGCGCAAATTCATCAAGCTGTCCGCTGATGGTATGTGCTCCTCTCCTTTACGTTTGAACAAAGCACTCACATCTTTTCTTTTCTTTTCTTTATTTATTTTTAAATATTTTATTTATGTGACATAGAGAAACACAGCTAGAGAGGGAACACAAGCAAGGGGAGTGAGAGAGGGAGAAGCAGGCTTCCCGCCGAGCAGGGAGCCCGATGTGGGGGGCTTGATCCCAGGAAATCTGGATCGTGACCTGAGCTGAAGGCAGACACTTAATGACTGAGCCACTCAGGTGCCCCTCATGTATTTTAAAAGTTAAATAAGATAAAGAAAAAAGTCTGTAAGAGTAAAGTTGGTTGACTGAGTGATTCATTCATTTACACATTTATTTAGTCAAAAGAAACCCGAACATGTATTTGTTGTGTTTACTTTGTGACATGAACTGAGAATACAAACAAACTCCTTGTCCTTGAGCAGACCTGGCTTTGTGACAGGGGGAGGACTGTGGGCACTGGTTTCCTGTTTCTGCTGTGTCTAATTACCATGCACTATGTAGTAGTTTACAACACAAAATGACTATCTGCCCTTTCTGGAGTTCAAGTTTATACAGTCTCACTGCAGCATGGTCTCACTGCGCTGAACTCCAAAGGTATTTCTTTGGAGTTTTGGAGATAACCTGCTTCCTTGCTTCTCCTACCTTCCAGAGATACCCATGTTCTTTGACTCATGACTTTTCAACCATATTCACAGTATATCACTTTATGAGTCATTACGTGCATTTGCTTTTCTCTTTTCCTTTGTTCACATGATGAGTGGTTACATTGAACCATCTGGGAACATCCAGGATTATCTCTCTATCTTAAGGTCTCTAATCCAATCATATCTGTACAGCTCCTTTTGTTGTATAAAGTAACAAATTCAAAGGTTCTGGGAATTTGGTTGAGGACATCTTTGGGGTTGTGCTTATTCCGTTTCTATAGGCTGAATAGTTGTTTTAGCCCCATAATTTGTATGTTGAAACCCATTTCCCCAATGTGATGGTGTTAGAAAGTGGGGCTTTGGGAGCTGATTAGGTCATGAGGTTGTGGCCTTCATGAATGGGATTAGTGCTCTTCTAAAAGAGACCCCACAGAGCTCTTTGCCTTGTCTGCTTTGTGAAGACACAGTGAGACAGAGTCTAGGATCCAGGAAGGGAGGTTCTGACCTGATACTAAATTTGCCTTGATTCCTGATTTTCCACCCTCCAGAGTGGTAAGAAATGATTTTCTGTTGTGTATAAGTTGCTTAGTCTCTGCTATCCTGTTGCAGTTGTCTGAACAGACTCAAACATCTGTCTGTCAGAGTGTATGATGTAAGGACTCAAAGTAAGGGAGTCAAAGGACAAGTAGCCATAATAGTATGGGAGGTGGGTTGGGATGGAGGCAGCAGGTAGCAGGTAACACTTCAGGTGACCTGAACGGAGGGTAAGAAGTCAGATGGAGACAGGTGTGCATGAGGACCCCAAGGGTTGCCAGTGATAAGAAATTACATGTATAGGCTTCCATGAGAGGGCTATGCAGCAGGCTTGTCCAGGACCAGCTGCCACGAAATATTTTCAGATTCTAACCAAATATGAATGATAGAGGGGAAGTAAGGGGAGAGCATTTCAGGTAGAGGGATCAATCTGTGTGAAATTTAGTAGGTTTTGGGAAGGACAATGAGTGTAGCATGTATGGGAAGCTGATGGGTTGTTGATGACCAGGCTCAAAGAAAATGTCAAGATGAAGATCAGCAATGTTCTTTCCATGACCCAGAAGACCCTGAGGCTTCTGCTTTCTGTTTGCTTAATTTGTCTCATCTTCAAGAGACATAATGAGCCATAAAGACTCTGAGAAGAGGAAGATATCTTCCAGCATCAGAGCCTCAAGCTTAGGAAAGTCACTGCTACTCTGGGTCTCAGGCAGCTTTTACAAGAGAGATCCATTTTGGGTTGATAGAACCCAACAGAATCTTAACTCATGTCCAGGAATTTCCTTATCAGTGGCAACTTTGTGATGACAGATGGTAATACATGTACACAGAATCTTTTGGAAGCTTGAAAGAAAAGCAATTTAACTTCACCAAGTATCTCTCACATTCCAAACATGACCTTCACGTTGATATGCTTTGTAGGTTGCTTAATATGCGAGAGGGGCTGCAAATTATGAATTATGTCGTTGTCACCATCTTGATTCCTGTGCAATTAAGACTCTTCATTTCAGTTTTTTTCAGGTAGTTCTGGAATTAGGGGGACTGTGACACAATATCTCAGGCTGTTAAGGTTTGAATACTATTATTGTCTGTGACAGTGTTTCACAGAGTTACTGACTTGGCACTCCCGTTCTTCCATGGCTATGCCCCTTCTAGCTTGCTAGACAGTGCTAATGGAATTATCAGCCAGATCACTTTGTTCTCTATTCCCTCAAATAAACCTTCCACTTCCTCACTTCCCTGCCTTTCTTTCAGCTATCATCCCACCCATTTTTCCCTAGAATGGACAACATATCCTTCAGGGTACCAGGGTCTACATCTCATGGTGAAGGTCTCCCTTACTGAACCAAGATGCAAGATATGCTTCTTTCTTATTTCTTCCGACATATTGGGACAACAAGATGTGGTGGAGGGACATGAACTTTGAAGTTCTTAAGTCCAGACTAGCCATTTAATAGCTGAGAAGAAATAATATAATCCTTCTGATTTTCATTTTCTCTGTTAAACAAATCAACAAATGAAAGGAAAGCTAAACTCTTATTCGGGAAGGAAAATGCTCTTCAAAAACCATCTGTCTGTGCTCTGTTCTGATTTCTTAGGAATTAGAGCAATATCTTTAGGGTTTGTTGGCTATATTTCCATATGCCTTGATAGCCCGATGGATGACCTCCCATGCCTCAAGGCAATGCCAAGAGAGAACAAAAAAAGGTGAAAGAATCAAGATTCTCCAGAGAAATAGAAATAATAGGACAACACATACATATATCCATGCACATACACATAAGGAGATTTATTTTATTTTGTTTATTTTTAAAATATTTTATTTACTTATTTGACACTGAGAGGGAGGGCAAGTACAAGGTAGAGGAGTGGCAGGCGGAAGTAGAGGGAGAAGCAGAATCCCAGCAGAGCGAGGAGCCTGACGTGAGGCTTGATCCCAGGACCCTGAGATCATGACCTAATCTAAAGGCAGACGCTTAATGGACTGAGCCACCAGGTGACCCAAGAGATTTATTTTAAAAGAACTGGTTTATGTGAGTATGGGTTTGGCAAGTCTAAAGCCTTCAGGGAGGGATACTGGAAATTCTTGAAAGATTTATCCTTGTAGTCTTGAGTAGCCAGCTGCAGGCAGAATTCCTTCTTCATTGGGGAGCTCTGTCTTTTCCCTTAAGTCCTTCAACTGACCAGATGGGGCCTACCCACAGGCTTACCTGCTTTATGCAAAGTCTCCTGAATCAAATGCCAGTTGTATCTAAAAAATATTTTCATGGCAACACTGAGCCTGGTGCTTGACTGAAGAACTCAGCCCTATAGTTCAGACAAGTTGACATAAAATTACAATAATGGGAAGTGATTTATTCTGCTAAAAACTTGGTAAGAATTGGAAGTTCCTAGGGGCACCTAGGGAAATTGGAAGTAGGTGTGGAAAAGATGTGGGGAGAGGTGACAGAGCTCAAGATATTTGAGATGGTCTTGAGGGGGGGGTCCCTATGCAACTTGGTAGAAAGCAATTAGAAATGAGAAGTTAGTGAAGTTTACCCAGTATTACTCCAGGCAAAGAGACTTTTAAGAGTATGTCAGAATATACTTTTAGAAATCTCATCCTATACTGTTTTTTTCAGTGAAATCCTGACTTGTTAATCCCAAATCTCCAGTAAATTCTTTTTTTATTTTAAAAAATTTTTAAAGGTTTTATTTATTTATTTGACAGAGAGAAACGCAGATAGAGAGGAAACATAAGCAGGAGGAGTGAGAGAGGAAGAAGCAGGCTTCCCGCTGAGCAGGGAGCCTGATGTGGGGCTCTATCCAAGGACTTCGGAATCATGACCTGAGCCGAAGGCAGATGCTTAACAACTGAGCCACCCAGGTGCCCCTTCAGTAAACTTTTCATAGCAGGTATTTTGCGGTCCCTTTGTAGAACCAAAGGAGAGAGGGCCTTGTCGATTTTGAGTTGTATGAGAAAAAAAACAACAATGGGAAATGAGACCCAAGCAAGGTTCAGAGTCCAGCACAGGCAGGAAACCAGAGCAAGACCTGAATAGGTAGTGAAGTCATTTGATCTCTGGTGGTAGGTGGTTGCTTTTATGTTTTATGGAGGAATGGGTATAAACCATTTTAAATTTAAAATTGTATGATATGAGAATGTAAGGGCATGCAGGCTGGTGCCATCTGGTGATGGCATTCTGCAGACTAACTGTGAGGACTATAGTTAAGCAGCCGATCTCTAGACAGTGCAGTGCCTGGCACATGGTGGAGACTCAGTAAATGGCAGTAACTCTGGCTGTTGGCTTCACCATACTTATTAACATGGAATAGTTATTTGCGAACATGTCTTGTCTGTCTTATCTCTGTGATCATTTTGTAACCTAAAATACAGACCCTGTGTCTCAGCAGTCAAATTCATAAGGGTTCATAGACACTTCCTACTTAAAAGCACAGTGCAGAGCACGTGGGAGACACCAAGAAGAACTCACTGATCTTATCTCAAATGAATTCACATTTAAAAGGGGAGACAAAAATGCAAATGGATAATTTCAGTGAAGGTTATGAGAGCGATAAAATAGCATTTTGAACAGTGGCCCTTGGCTTTCTTGTTTGACACACTCAAAGCTTTCTTATGTTTTCAATTTGATGTTAACATTTCAAAATGTGGAAGTTCTGCCTAAAAATCTGAATTTCTCAAGAATTTCTTGAGAAACCGGTAAGTATTCCCACCTTAGTGTCAATATGGAATGGTACTCAATAATATTTAATGAATGAATATCCAACTTTTGTAGCAACATGGACTGGACTGGAAGAGATTATGCTGAGTGAAGTAAGCCAAGTAGAGAAAGTCAAGTATCACATGGTTTCACTTACTTGCGGTGCATGAGGGGTAACCTGAAGGACAGTGGGAGAAGGAAAGTAAATGGGAAGTAGGGTAATCCAGGGAGAGAAAGGAACCACAGAGACTTTGGACACAGAAACAAACTGAGACCTTGGAGGGAGGGGGATGGGGAGATGGGAGAGCCTGGTGGTGGGTACTGGGGGCACCTAATGCGTGGAGCACTGAGTGTGGGGAATGGGGAATGAATCTTGGAACACTGGAAAAAAAAATTAAGTAACAATAAAAAAAAAGAATGGTTTAAAAAATAATAATAAAAATACATAAATGACTGAGTGGAGTCACCAGGATTGCAAAACCTTGTTTGTTTCAAGAGGGTAGGGGACTCTATCTCACCTGTTTACTTCTATACACTCAGGACATTAAAGTGTATTATTGTCTTCAGGATACCTGGGTGGCTCAGTTGTTAAGTGTCTGCCTTTGGCTCAGGTCATGATCCCGGACCTTCAGGATTGAGCCCTGCATGAAGCCAGCTTCTCCCTTTCTCACTACCCCTGCTTACTATAGTCCTCACAGCTAGTTTGCAGAAAGATATTACCAGACAGCACCTGTCTGACTGCCCTCTGTAGGTGTGTTTCTCTCTGTCAAATAAATAAATAAAATTAAAAAAAAATGTATTATGGTCTTAGCAGACATTTGCTGAATTAATGATGAACCTTTTCATGAAGAATAGTTGATGATCTACAGAACATGGTGGTTTGAAAGCTCTGCTAGACTTCCAAGTGGGGAGTGCAAGTATAGCCTCCTACTCCTTTGACAGAAAAATAACTCGAAGTCAAGGCCCTATTTGATGTCATTGGCCAAGAGGAGGGAACAGAACAAAGAAGAAATGAACATTGACTGTGAGCCAAATTTCCAAAGATACCTTCATGGAAAACCTGGGGCCATGTCCATATGTGTGGTCATTAACTACCATGTATTGGGAGTTCTAAGCTAACCATGCTCACATGTTCATGCTTAATCTTTGCAACAACCCAGAGGTTTTGCATCTTAGTTATCTACGACTGCAGTAAGGTTATGCAGCAGAAAACCACAAAACCCACACCAAGAGTTAACTACTGTTCATGTATCTGGGTGTGGAGGAGAGGAAGCAGGGTAATTATGCTGGTCTTAGGCAGCTCATCCATGCTCCGGGATCAGCTGGTTGTCAGCCTATCTAGCTAGGCTTGAGCTGGAGTGGGTCTGCTGCACGTGCCTCTCATCCTCCAGCACACCCCCGGTGTGTGCTCATGGTGGTGGCAGCAGTGCAAGAACACAAGCACATCTGTGCAAGGACTTTCTCAAGCCTCTGTCTGCATTACACCTTTTTATATCTCATTGGCCAAAGTGCACAACTAGCCTGTCCAGATTCATAGAGTGGAGAGACAGATTCCACTTCTTTTATGAGGGACTCCAAAGTTGCATGGTGAAGCGTGGAAATACTTGGAGGATGACAAATTGGGACTATTAATTAAATCAATCTGTTACAAATGTGTCATGTCAATCTAATTTATATGGGGAAATTGAGGCTTACATAGCATTCTCCAAGGAAAAAAAATTAGCAGTAGCATCGAAGTTTCCAACCCAGTTCTCTCTAGTTCCACCTCATATTTATTTAGTCAACATCCTAATTTGAAGGGACACTGTTCCTCTGAGAGAGGTCAAAGATACAAGCATTGCATGTGAATCTGAAAATGGTGAGTCCAATAAATCATTTTTTTTCTCTGCAAGAAATGGGAGATATGGCGAAGAAAATAAATGTCTACAATAAAACATCCTGAGAGCTATATGTAGGTGGAGAACACGAGCAAGGACTGAGGGTCCCAGAGGAGAGAGAGAGACTCACACAGACACTCAACAAAAGGGAGTAGAAGTTCTCCCCAAAGAGGTGGCATTTGAGTGGGCTTGGAAGATGAGCAGGATTCCCTAAGAAGAGAAGAGTGGAAGGGGATCCTGAAGAGAAACCAGTGCAAGCAGATTTACAAGGTGAGAAACAGAACAAAGCATTCAGAATTTAGCCGAAAGCTTCATATTCCTAGAACCCAGCTTCTCAAACTGTAATGGCATCAAAACTACCCAGAATGCTTCATAAGAAGGCATCGACAGGGATCCAGCATCTGAGGGCCAGATTCAGCCTGTGGTGCCTAGAGGTCACAGTTTACCTTTTTATTAAGCAGTTTGGTGATTCTGCTGCAGGTGGCCCAGAAGGCTCTGGTTTGAGAAAGCCTGTGACATGAAAGTAGCAGAGAGAACATGAGGGACAGTGTGGCCTAGTAGAGGCATAGGATTGACAAAGATTCAGAAGGACCTAGTCAAGATCTTTCAGTTGTTCCTAAGAGACATGTTGAGGAGTTCTGAGTTCATTCTTGAAGTGATGAGGACCTCCCGTGCTGTGAAATCCAGAGATTATAACCATGAAACAGAAACACTCCCTGTCCCTGGGTTGCAGTGCTAGACTGGAACTGGGAGAAAAGTGAGTATCAGGCATCATTTCGGAGGTGACTGCAACAGATCAGGTAAGTTACAACCAGAGAGTCAGGTGACCCTAACGTTTGAAATAATGGGTTCCTGTTCACAGTTGTTGTTGAATGTATTCAGTCATTATGTGCTGAAAAAATGATAAAATCAATGTGAAATGTGTGTATTTGGGGTGGGAGAGAGAAAGACGTTCACGATACCAGCACTCATGAACTGGAATTGAACACACACCTGGTGAACCCTAATTTGGGTACATTTGATGTGGATGGTACGTATTCATTCAGAAATGAACCCTTGCCTGAATTTAGCCTCCTTTCAATACTATCCTCTTGGAAGGAACTTAGTTCCTTTATTGGAGGGTCATTAAACATATGTATCTTCTTTTAAGATTAATTAGGCGATCTCTCTGGGTCCATTCTATTAACCTGTAATTAGTGTGTAAAGATACTCACGCTCCATGACACACATTTTAATTGCATCCCACCATGTGTTGATATTACACACACCCCCGGAAAATAGGGCAGGAAGAAGGAACCTGGCTGCAGAGAAAGAAGTGGCTTGGCTCCTGGCCTTGTTCCCAGGCATGGCAGCCCTGGCTCCCTAGTTCCCTTTATCCCGTGCCTTCTGGAGGAAAGATTCAACTGTCTAGATATTGTGCAAAACAAGTTGACTCAGATCTATCAAACAGGCTTATCTGTATCTTTCCTAAGCTTTCCCTCTTGCCTTAGTGTATTTCTGACAAAAAACAATGACAGGGTGTATTCATTAGTACCAATAATGAACTTGGGAATGACAATAATTAAGTCCCCATTTTACAAATGCAAAGACTCAGACTTGCAGACAGGGACAGAATCTGGTTCTTTTGGTTTCTAGTCTATTTCTATTCTAAGGTGCTCCTGTTCCCCTAGGTCAGGCAGGTGAGTATAAATCTCAGACTATGCCCTTAGAAGTTGTGTAATGGGGATATGTTACCCTTCCAATCCTTCTCTATCCATGTCTTTTTTTTTTTAAGATTTATTTAAGATTATTTATTTGACAGAGAGAAACACAGCCAGAGAGGGAACACAAGCAGGGGGAGTGAGAGAGGGAGAAGCAGGCTTCCCGCCGAGCAGGGAGCCTGATGCGGGACTCTATCCCAGGTCTCCGGGATCATGACCTGAGCCGAAGGCAGTCACCCAACCAATTGAGCCACCCAGGCACCTTCTATCCATGTCTTGAAGGCATAGTTCCTGAGCACCAGTGAGCCACTAGACTAGAGCCAAATCTTTGAAGAGTTCCCAGTTCCTATTCTCATTGAGTTTACATTTTCAAATGAACTCTAATTACACATAGAACCATAAGGATCTATGAGTGTTCTCATTTGTCAAAACCTTCCCCATCTCAGCTGGGCTCCCTGTTTCTGTTCTTACCAAACATGGGTGATGGGGACGTTCCCTGCTGCAAAAAAAGGAATCTGAGGAAGAGGTTAAAGGAAAGAAGAGAATGGTAGTGAGTTATAGCCACACCCCCTCCGCCAACATATATGAATGTGTCTTAGTCTCCAAAAACTGTGAGTGGAAAAGGATTTTTGCAGATGTAATTAAAGATAGAGGTAGAGTAGGAGGAAGGAAGCCACAGTCACTGAACACCTGAGGCCACCAGAAGCTAGAAGAAGCAGGGAATGTATTCCTCCCTTGAAGCTTCAGAGAGAGAGAGATGCTGTGACACCTTCACTGAGGAGCTTCAGCCTCCAAATCTGTAAGGGGGATAAATTTGTGTTGTGAGCCACCCAGTTTGTAGCATTTGTTTCGGGAACCTGGGGACACCAGCCAATAGACAGCAGCAGGACAGGCACCAGGATGAGAAAAACAGACATGTAGCCTCAACTTTCAGAATCCTGTAGGCATAGGTGGGCCATTGCAGGAACCCAAGAGTATGCCTAGCACCTCACTTGCCTCAGGGAACTGAAGGGTCTACATGCACAGCATGTGCTCAGTAGATGGGCCTTCGATTTTATCTTTTTTTCATTGACTCCCTTCACTGTCTGTGTCAATTGTATGATTGCTGAAGAGGAAAGAGACTCAGCATCAATTGAGTGTCTAATTCTTAATTTGTCACACCTCACCTCAATTCTGAAAATCATTTCCCAGCTAGGAGACATAATCTTCATTTTGTAGGTGAGAAACTGAGGCTCAGAGATGATCAGTGACTTTTGCATGTGTTGGAGTGTGGGCTGCCACCCAGATGTCCGTGACTCCAGCCCCGCATGTCATATGGTGAAATTGGTCAGCTTGACTCACTCATGGGCTTGGATTCCTGCTCTCTTTCTAACCACGTCAGGGTGCTCTTCAGTTTCTTAGCCTTCAGGTGGCTCATGGTCCAGTAAAGGGGAGGGGGCAGGATACACCATTTAATAAAAAGGAAAGAAGAATGAGATAAATATTAAATAGAATAATAACAATAATGGCTGATTTCCTGGACCTGGAACCTTGCTTTGTGGCTACTGGGAATGTGGGACACACACTCAAGTGGCAAATGTCTTCATTTCTGCACAAATTCACTTGATCTGAGGCTACTTCTACTTTGGTTGGACCAGGAAGCTGTCTTACAGCTCTTTTTCTCTTGAGTTTCAGGATTTAAAATATCTCCAAAGCGAGCTAGGAAATAACTCTCCATTTTGCCAATGTTTGCTTTTCAGTGTTTTGAATGAATCTTCTCTGCAAACTGCTAAGCTAATTGAACCACCACCATTTCAGCTGAAAAACACTCTGCCTTGCCAAAGCACATTTGCTTGTGTACGCAGCTTCACCAACAAGGGGGCCAGAGCTAGGGGACGTGCTCGCTTCTAGCCTAAATGCCAGGTGCAGATCACAAAAGTTTTTGTTCTGATTTGTTCTGTTTTGGGAAGGATGGGGGCTGACATTTGAAGGGCACACTCTTCTCTCCTAACAGATACTATTTTTCTTGGTTCAGAAATGCAAGGGCCGACTGGGTGGTTCAGTCGGTTAAGCATCTGCCTTTGGCTTAGATCATGATCCTGGGGTCCTGGGTTGGGGTCCTGGGTTGGGGTCCCGGGTTGGAGCCCCGTGTTGGGCTCTTTGTACAGCAGGGAGTCTGCTTCCTCCTCTGCCCCTCCACCTCCCTCAACTTGTGCCCCCCATCTGTCTCTCAAATAAATAAATAAAAATAAAATCTTAAGAAAAAGAAAAAAAGAAATGCAAAGAATGAGAAGCTCAGAGTGGTCAGGCAACTTTCCTAGGGCTGCTGTCAGGGTTTCTACCAAAGTTGTCCCATACCAGCAATGCTACATTCACTCAGACTGTTGGTTAACCTTTGAAACACCAGGAGAATTTAATTTCCTCCCTGATATCTGTTATTTGATTCAATTAAAGTACTGGGATTTAGACTCAGTTCTGTATGACTCCATGCCCTTATTAGACTGTCTC
Source organism: Spilogale gracilis (assembly GCA_004023965.1). NCBI lineage: Eukaryota > Metazoa > Chordata > Mammalia > Carnivora > Mephitidae > Spilogale > Spilogale gracilis. Next base: position 118,257 of record PITA01004313.1, read on the forward strand.
TTGTGTTCTAAATATGCCATTCAGCCTCTCATGAGTGTGAGACACTAAAAAAAAATGCTCTAAAAATATTCTCAAAAGAAACTTCAAAACTTTTCATGAATCGGATTTATTTGAGCAAAGTATTACCTACCTTTAAAAAGAATTCCAACCTATTCTCTTGGCAGCTTTATAAAACTGGGTTATTTCATCATAAAACCAGGTACTATATGTGTGATGTGGCTGTAGAAATGTGTTGGTGAATAGTCAGATTCTTTTCTCCAAGTTCAAAACATAGCATAGGGACCCAGTGGGGAAAAGTATCCACTGAGGTAGCAACATAAGGAGGGATAAGACAAGGTCTAAGTCACCTTTCACTTAAGATCAGGAGAGGGTCACCGACCCTTGGTCAACTTAATTCAATCTCTTATAAAGAGAGAAAAGGGATACTGAACTGAAACTCATGTTGAAAAAAAAACTTAAAAAAGCTTAGGGCTGAGATTCTTAGTGGTTGAAAATTGGCAAAGACCATTTGATATCTTGAGGTTAAGTGAACTCCTCTCTCAATGGGTATGTTTTGAAATACGGATGGCTGACTGAATGCAGCACCCAACTTGGCATTTAGAATGCTGTTCACAATACAAAAATGAGGTTATATTAAATGAGTGGATACCTTACTATTTTATGCACATCTTTGTCCATCCAGGCTGCTTTTAAAAAGTACTATACATTGATGGGTGGCTTACAAATAGCAGACCTTTGCTGCTCCCTGTTCTGGAGGCTGAAGTCCAAGATCAGGGGCCTGCATGGTTGGTTTCTGGTGAGGACCCTCTCTGGGTTGCAGACTGCTGACTTCTCACTGTGTCCTCTATGGCGTTAATCCCAGTCATGGGAGCTCCATGTTCATGATCTCCCAAAGTCCCCCTCTCCAAATATCATCATGCTGAATTTTGAGATGCACACAGATGTTCAGAGCCAAGCAATGAGTTTTACCTTAGGGTTTACAAAGCCAGAAAGTCTTATAATGAAGTAAAGGAAAACACTACTGCTCCCCTGAGTTAATGCACGGAAGTCCCTACATCCGAAAAATAAAACATGCACAATACACCCAATTCATAGCATTTATAGACAGAGACTGTGAAGAACATCTGAACATCATGTTTATCTTTGTAAAGTCCACCGGAGTCCAATTTGGATTAGGAATAAATCATTGAGGGGCACCTGGCTGGCTCAGTCAGGGAAGCACATAATCCTTGATCTTGGCATTGTGAGTTCTGGTCCCAAGATGGTTATAGAGATTACTTAAAAATAAAATCTTAAAACAAAAAAGAAATATATGATTTAAAGAGTGTAATAAAAAGAGTAGCTATTATTCATATGATGATTACAATGTTCCAGGCACTGTTCTAAATGTTTTATGCTAACATGCTCTACTATAACCCTATGGATACCATTTACAAATGGAGAAACTGAGGCACAGATGATTTTCTAAAATCTGCAGAAAATGAGACCACTGGGCTTTGGAAACCAGGCCATCTGGTCTCTTAATCATTGCCCTGCCTCTTCTTTAACTTGTACACCAAAACATGCGACCCAGCCCCACTGTCCTCTGCCTAAATTCCTTCAAAAAATGTTAAACTAAAGTAGTCTCTAAACAGTGTGCTTTATTATTTTCATGGTATTTTTACTGTTGTTACATTTATTATTAGCTAGTACAATTCATGGGCTTTACCTAAACCGTCTTAAGTCATGACCATCTGATTCTAGGAGGCTGCCGTGTCAATTCCATTTTATGTAGGAGACGATGGAGGCAGAGAGTGGTTAAGGATTTCTCCCAAAATCTTGAAGCTCGTAAGTGGTGAGGATAGAATTTAAATCAAGGTTTTTTTGTTTTGATTCGCTTTTTGTTTTTTTTTCCTGGCTGCCAAGATAAAGGGGTTTTTGTTTTTGTTTTACAAGGCATAAGCATGTTGACATTTAAATCATAATTCTTTGATTCCTCAGCCTACCCTGAAATGGGGTGTGGGGGTAATGCTAGGAGATATCGGGCTGCAGCTGTCACTCACAGCGGGCCCTTGCATGGGGCCATTCCTTTCTGCTTTGTCTTGCATTCTCAGAAAGCAATGTGCTTCTTCTTCCAGTCCCTTCTAGGACTGGTGGCCTGATGAATCACGACTCTGTATTGTCCCTTTTATTCGTTCCCTCTCTATCTCTCTCTTATTTTCATACTTGGCATTTCATATTCCTCGTGTATGAGGGGGTGGGCTGGGGTGAGGCCCCGGGTGTGAGTGTGCAGATGTACGCCGTCATCGTTTTGGATAATGTGTTATGACTCAGCGCACTTGGGACTGTCTCCCTGTTTGGCTTGCATCCTCCCACTGACAGCTTAGCTGTAGTCTTTTGTTTGTGAGTCTATGTTTAGAGCCTCTGAATAAACTTGCCTTTGTGTCAAAGGCACGAGGTGGCTGGGGGAGAACTGTAGTAGACCAGAGCCCCTCCTGGAAAGGGGATCTAGGCGGCAGTGACCCCGACCGTGACCCATGCTGACATGGGTCCCTTCAGACCAACACTCAAGAAAGCCAGAATTTAATGTAAGTTTTCCAGAACTGTCTTGCTGGGCACTAGCTGGACATCTGTTTGGGGTCTACAGAACAACGAGAGATGAGCCAGATCCACAACCTACTTGCCGTCTGACATTGAACAAATAACTTAGAGGGTTTTTTTTTTTTTTTTTTTTAATGAAAGAAAGTTGCAAAATGCCTAGTACTTAGAAAGGACCCAATATCTTATGTAACCTGTGACTCTTATGCTCAGCATTAACATATGGAGGGAACTAGTTCTTGCAACTGGAGATGGCCTCCTAGGCAGAGTAGGTGTTTCCTGGCAGAGCCTTCAGGGTGACTCGCTACTGGTGGGGAGAGGGGTTTGCCTGCTCCCCTCATGGTCCCTGGGGAGGAGAGGGAGAGGAGCAGAAGCAACAGGCAGTAGAGCCACAGTGAAAGGGGGGTACACAGTAAAGCATCAGCAGGGGAAGCTTGGACAATCTGGTTCTGGGAAGAGCTGGAGGGAGCAGAGGAGCAGTGGGGAGAACAAAGGGGAGGAGGCTGCCGGGGACTCTGAGTTTGAGGAAAATGAAGCAGGCAGGGCTCCGTGAAGACAGGCAGCCCTGTACCCATTACTCAGTCACTCGGGGCCAGGCTTCCCAACCCACATGCAGACCCCTGCACACTCCTCTGAACCTCATTCAGGGCTGTCTTAAGGTTGGAAAAGGGAAGGAGACAGCCTGAGTTCACATTCTTAGAGCACGAACGCTGGCAAGACCAGGACTGCTGGGATCCAGCCAGAATGATAGGGCTGAGTTGGTCCAATCCCTGGCCTCTGAGGGGATTTCTCATCTGGGCCAGGACATACTTGGAGGTCCCTGGATTCTCCCCAGCAGCCAGGAGCCCAGGGCTGGGGCCAGCTCTTTCCCTCCCTCTACGGTCCTTCTGTCCCTGGCTCCAAGCACATTATATAGGATGTGGCTTTATCTTGGTGTGATGAAAGGATCTCCCCATTTCTGTGGTGTGGATTTGGACCAGAGATCATGATTATTGCTCAGATATAGGAATACTCACATTTCATGGCGTGTACTGTCATAATTTTATTTCATTTTCCCTCGTGACAAATACTGTGACGTTAACTAGGGAGAGGGGACTTGAACTCTGTTGTGGGTAAAATTGTGTGCTCTCAAAAGGTGTGTAAAAATCATCAGTCCTGGGTACTTGTGAATGTGACCTTATTTCTAAGTAGGGAATCTGCAGATGAGGTCATACTGGGTGGGTGAGAGGTCATATAGGGTGGGTCCTAATCCAGTGATTAGTCTCCGTATAAAAAGAGGGAAATTCAGCCACACACAGATACACAGGAAGAATGCCAGAGGAGGAGGGAGACAAAGACTGGAATGACGTGCCTATAAGCGAAGAATAGCCAAGGATTGTCAGCTTTCCCCAGAAGCAAGGAGAAGGGCCTGGAACAGATTTTTCCCTGGAGTTTCCAGAAGGAACCAACCCTATGGACACCTTGATTTCACACGTCTGGCCTCCTGAACTGGAAGAGAATGAATTTCTGTTGTTTCAAACCTTCGAGTTTGTGATACATTTTTTACAGTGTCAGGAAACTGATGCTCAGTAAGAGGGGTCAAGTGATTTGCTTGACACAATGAGGTCAGGAGCCTGGGATTTGAGAAGTAATCAGTCCAGTCTGTCTTAAATAGGATTCCTTACTCCCAGACTAGTTGGAATTTCTGTGGCTCGACATTCCCCTTTCTGCATGCTGCCTTTAAGGTTGAGCAGCGAGAGCCGAGGAGCAGCTGTGACTGGCCTCCTGGAAATCCCTGTGCTATCCCTCAAGAAAAAGTCACGCGTTCATGAAAGCTGCTCAGTTCCAACCTTTTCTCAATAAAGTTTGACATTCCTGGAGACTCCGCAAGTGTAGGCTGAAGCTGGGTTGAGATGCACAAAATCTTCCTTAGAGTCTGAGTGTTTGTATGTGCATTTTTTCCTTGCTCTGTTTTTGTTCTTTGTTCTCCTTTGTCTTCCTTCTGAGCTTGGCTGCCTTTTAGTGTTCCTTTATTTTCTTAAAAAAAAAAATCTTATTTATTTGAGACAGACAGCACTTAGGCACGCGCCTCTGAGTGGGGGCAGAGGCAGAGGGAGAAAGAATCTCAAGCAAACTTCATCTGACTGCAGATCCCAAGGCAGGGCTTGATCCCACCACCTGAGCTCATGACCTGAGCCAAAACAAAGAGACCACTGCTGAACCAACTGAACCAGCTGGGTGACCCCCCCTTCTTTTTTAATTATTAAAATGGCCCATGCTCTTTGAAGTTAAACTCCAGCTTCGAAGTCCAGCATGGGAAAAATCCCTCTCTGTCTTGCTCTTCTCCTTCCCTTTCTCTCACAGACATTACCACTTTTATTTTAATTTTATTTTTTTAAAGATTTCATTTATTTATTTGACAGAGAGAAACACAGCGAGAGAGGGAACACAAGCAGAGGATGAGAGAGGGAGAAGCAGACATCCCTCTGAGCAGAGAGCCGAAAGCGGGGCTCGATCCTGGAACTCTAGGTTTGTGACCCGAGTCGAAGGCATACTTAAGAACTGAGCCACCAACCCCTCCCGAAATTGCCACTTTTAAAAAGTTCTTGTTACTCAGTTTGTGGTGGAAGTCTTGCTTGCCCTACCCAATGTATACATTTTCATGAGTATATATCCACTCTCATGACTTATTAAATAGGACTGCAGCAATTTGCTTTTTTTCCAAAAAAAATATGATATGATGAACATGTGTCCATATCAGTACATGTACTTGTGCCTTCTTTAAAAATATAACTAAAAAATGTTTCAACAGTATTCTATAGTAACATGACATCATTGGCTCGGTTAATGGGTATTTAAGAGGTTCCCATCCGCAACACTGCATGACCCCCGGATGCCTGCACAGTGCCCATGACTAAGCATTTCTAAGTACCCTGCAAGTGCAGTTGCTAGATCAATGGGTTGGTGTATATTAAAATGGTAATCAATAATTCCAAGTTGAATTTTGCATTTTATAATTTATATTCAATAACTGCTTCAATTTACATTGTTAAATTATAGTCTTCAACCATTCTATGACTTTTTTTTGAATGTTGGCAATAAATATTTTAATCTCTAAGAATTATTTTTCTCTGATTTCTCTTTGTATTTCTCTCTCCCCTTTGTAGCTGCTGGTTCTTATCTGGGGGATGCAAAGCTTCATAAGTCTTTGCTGGAATTACTCAGAGGGAGGATAAGGGGTAAAACTTGGTCCTGCTCCTCTCCATCTCTTTGCTCATGTTTGTGGGACCTGTAGTCACAGGCTTGAGTTGGGATCCTGGCTCTGCCTCCTATGAGTTGTGTGACCTTGGGTTGTGTTAACTCCTCTGTTTTAGTTTTCTTGCTGAGAAATGGGATGGTTCTGTGCCTTCCACACTGAGTTTTGTGGAATAAGTAAAGCAATAGGTGTGCTGAGCTTTGTCTGTACCCCGTTTACAGTAGACGTTCCTGTTATTTGACATGGTCTGGTGGTTTTCTTCAAACTTCCCTAGATCCTGGGAACTAGACTGAACTTGATGGAATCATAGTAGGTGGGTGATATGGTTCTCCTCCGCACTCATTTCTTTTCTCTGTGCAACACTCTCCTCTATGAGAGGGAGACCCCAGCCATGTGAGTCAGTGCGAGGAAAACGCAACCAAGGTGGTTTTGTGCCGGGGCTCTGGTAGGCATGCCAGTACTGCTTTAATGGACAAGAGGGAGGTAGTAGTACATTGTCCCTCAGGCCCATCTGTGCATTTAATTCTTGGGTAGGTTGCTTTGATTTCTTTCCCCACTTTTCCTCCTAATCCCTACCACATACTTGGTCTGGTATGAAAGTTCACACTTTGTGGTGCTCTGCTCTACTCAACTCTTGACTGGGAAGGGATCCCAGGAGTGATACTGACCTCACTTCCCTCTTAATAATTATGTTTCCTCACCAGATACTTACCAAGCATCCTGGATAGCTAGAATTCTAGGCAGAGCTGGTGCAGTGATACACAAATCCATCCTAACCATATAGAGCTGACAGTCTAGTGAGTAGGGAGACAAATCATAGACAAAGACACACCAGAAGAGACTGCACTCAATTTTGCTCTGGTCTGATGTTTTCTTCTCCATCTGGCAGAAATTAACTGATTGGGGCATGAGTGCATTTTGTTGTCAAGATCCCATGAGCAGAAGGAAGGGGCATGTGGGTGGCACCTTCCCAAGGTGGGCTATAAGGTTTTATTATTTTATTTTATTTTATTTTAGCTTTATTATTTTTAATTTTGTTTTATCTTGTTTTATTTTACTCTTGTGGCCAGTATAAAGTTTAAAGCTTTATTTCTTGTGAGGACATTTTCTGAGTGTTCTGAAAAACTAGAGGTGGGATTTCAGGGGTAGGAGTGATAATGGAGGTAGCAGGGACATTTTCCTCTACTTCTTTATGGGCAGTGACAATTTTTTCATAGTCTGGAAATCTATACGTGATCTTAATTTCCAATCTTCCCCCAAATTAAG